>BOPN01000864.1:10966-55966 GCA_017312705.2 Penaeus japonicus | reverse complement strand
TCCCCTGGTCGACTCACCTTCCCAACTATTTCCTCCATCAACAACCTGCAACAGCACCCACATAGATCCCAAAGCTGCCTACCACGTTGCCCACAGAAGGATCATCTTGCAAATCCTTTATATCAGTAAGGAAAAGGACCTGGACTAAGTAAACCCCTTAGCAACAGCTGTGTTCCTCGAAAAAGGCCAAAATTTCTTCCGATCAGAATTTTAGCCCGGCATTCCTCAAGGGGGAGTGCTTAGTCCTACTGTGTTGTGAAACATTCTGGTGCATCGCCTACTAAGTGACATTTCTGTCGTTGATTATAAGACCATTATATTTTATTCTGGCGATCGATGTCTCAAAATCCAAGACAAGTGTAACCGGTTGTCATGCACTTCTCAATGACTTCACTCAAACAAGATCAAGATTTAGATTTGCGATTCGTACTGTAGAAAGCAGATTTTTTTTGTTGAATGTAGAGTGAAAGTAGAAGAGAGGACAGAAAAAAAAACATCTGCCGTAAGCATAAGTTCTGAAAGAGAGACTTACCCCCTTCTCGCACGGAAGGAATATCAAATATGTGAGAAAATTCCATGTGATGTTTATCCGCTCTCGTGTTGACGATCTTGCATTGCATCTGATTAATTTTCCAGTTCAGAAAATAGAGGTATTGAAAATAGTCCAGTGATAATTATAATATTGCTACCGATAGAAGCATATATAATAAGAATATGAATTAGATGAATGATGGAGAATGGATATAAGGATTATACGGATAATATCCAAAAACAATAATATTTACGATGATAATAATAAGAAAAAGAAACAATATTATTGGACTTTATTAGAAATGATAACAATGATAATGAAAAAAATATAAATCATGATAGTAATACTATTAGTCATAAGTATAAACAAACACAATAACAAATCAGCCAACAATAACAATAACAAAATATGAACAGTTATTATAGTGATACCAATAATGGTGGTAATACCCACAGTGACGATAATAACAAGAACACTAACAATAATAGCAACATGTAAACGCAAAAAACGTTACCTCCCTCCCGCTAGGAATGTAAGAACAGATGTGGGCGTAAGTATGCGAGTATTTAGATAGTCTAGCTTCTGGCTAAGTGTATTGCGTATTAACAAGTTTTACGAACCCAAAGAAAGTGACCTCAGTGACCAGGACAGCACGACCTGCCCCTTGGTTCTGGTCTCCGCACCTGATCACTTTGTGTAAATCCGAAGAATTTTCCCTTTTGCTATGCTTTAATACTTGTTCGTAATGTCTTTTTTTAGAGCTTAGTGTCAGTGGATATGATATAAATATATTACCTATAGGTATATTACCTATATAATGGGTATGTGTCAGAGCGAGATATGTTGACCCGTATATAAACTGACTACTTTATTCCTATTACAGTTTCCAATTGCTTGATGCTGACTGAACGTAGCAGCATGGTCAGTCTGAGCAGCTTAAGCCTCCCGTCTCTGGCTTAAAGCTCGCTGCAGATAATTGCATGAGTTGCCTGCGCTGCTGTGCTCCGCCCCAGCTGAAATAGCCAAGACCCAGCTGCTTGGATGCTTGCTTTTGCTTGACTACACGAGACAAATTTCTCCGAAGATCGACAGGTTCAATCTTGTGTCGACGCTACTCTGCTTTGTTCATGTCGAGGATGAATAAAAGTTTATTTTTGCGCTGGTTGCCTCAGCAGAAGGAGGAGTTATGTGTTTGATCGCGTTTGTCGGCTAATGGGTTGGTTTCTTTTGCTAATTTGTCAGTAGGATTATGCAAAAAAGTTATTGACGGATAGTAATGTAATATTATAGGTGGGTTGGCCATGTCCAGGGACTAAGTGATTAGATTTTGATGGCGAACTGGATGAACACCTGAAGTCAGGTGAGCGTTTTCTAGCAACAAATAGACAACAACAAAAACTATGTTATTTTCACAGGAAAAATAATGCTGATTTGAATTATGTTCTTCAAAACAGGCTAATATGAATCAAAGGGTCATTCAACAACTCAGTCTACATATTCTCTTTTATGGTGGCGCATGGCAATCCCTCGCACAGGGTATATAATTTTCTATGAAGCCTTTGTGGTAGACTTATGTATTTTGTTGCTGGTCCAAGGGACATGGTGGAGGTGTCTGTCCACTCTGAATGCTTTCTAGTTTTTTTTATAATGATGATCATAATAGTGATAATGGGTGATAAGGATAATGGTGATATCGGTGCATAAAGGATTATCATTGTTATGATAATCCTCCTTATTATTACGATCATGATTATAATAATGAAGTCTTACTCATCATAATCATTATCATGATTACCATCATAATGAAGACAAAAATACAGCAATTTGATCATAATGAATATAATGATAACAAATATAATGATAATGACAACGATAATATAAGTGATGATAGTAAAAACTGCATAAATGAAAAAAAAATGTCTTTAATAAAGAGAACGAATATAATGATATTAACAACAATGACAATAATGATGATCATTAATGATAAACATGATAGCAACGCAAATGATGATAATAATGATTATAAAAAATATTGCTAATACAACAATGATTATCACACAGAATTAAAGATAAGAACTGGCGGATATAATCATCTCAATGATAAGAAAAATACTACTCTTGAAAACTGTATAATAATTGTAATAACTAATGCAAGTGATGATGATAAATATAATGATGATGGTAGTTACAATGAAGAGGATGATAACAATATTGATGATGATAATAAAGATGATAGTAATGATTATGATGGTAATGATAATATGATGATAATAGTGATAATAATAACAATAATTATGATAATAGTAATGATAATTAAAATGGTGGTAACAATAATGAAAATAACAATGATAATGATTTAAATCAAACAATAACAATGACAATAACAACAATAATGACAAGGCTAATGAAAATCATGATGATGGTTGTAATGATGATAATGATCATAAATGATGATGATAATATTAATGATAATGAGATCAATGATGAGGATGATAATAATAACAATGATAATAATAAAAACTATATTGATCATGACAATAATGATAATAATAATGATAATCAATAATAGTGATGATAATGGTGATGATGATAATGTTGATGTGGATAAAGATAACAATGGTAATGGTAGTAATTATTATGATAATGGTAATAATGATGGTAATACAAGTTGTCTTGATAATAAAAGTAAGGATAATGGTAATTATAATGGTGATAATGATAATATTGATAAATATGATGACAATGGTAATAGTAATGATGATAGGAATAAAAATGAGAATGAGAATAATAATGATAATTGTGATAATGATGATAATGACAATGATAGTAATAACAATAATAAAATTAATGATAATAACAGCATTAATTATGTTAAGGACATTGTGATAATGACAATGATAATGTTAAGTATGATGATAAAGATAATAATAATGTAATAATGATAACAATAGCGATAATGATGATAATGCTGAATATGATAATGATAATTATGATAATAATAATGATGATATTGTTAATGGTAATGATGATGATAATGACAATGACAGTGGTCATCATATGATAATAATGATGATGATAATTCTGGCAATGATAATGATGACATTGATGGAAATAATCCTGATAATAATGATGATAAAGTTGTGATAGTAATAATGATATTGATAATTCATGATAATAACAAGATGATAATGATGATAATCATAATGGTGATACCAGCAACAACAACAATAATAACAACAACAGCTATAATCATAATAATAATAAAAAGAGTAAGGATACTTATGGTGGTAGTCATGATATCATCTTTATTAAAATCATGATACATTATAGTATGAAATGTTCATAAATGTATAATGTTTAGTCTTGTGATATTCATCTCTCTGTCTATATATCTAGTTATCTAGTTATATATATATATATATATATATATATATATATATATGTATATATATATATATATATATATATATATATATATATATATATATATATGTATATATGTATATATATACATACATACATACATATATATATATATATATATATATATATATATATATATATATACATATATTCATGTATATATATACACCATATACATATATATGTATGTATACACACACGCGCTATTTGGCACATTATGCTTTTTGCTTGACAAAATTACCATTCTTTTACCTGCCACATATCAGTTAATACTTAGGTTATATATATTTTATGACAATGATCAACATACATGTAAAACTAACATATTTCTCCAAAATTCTTTAGATTTTATTTCTCCATGAACTAAACTTTCCCGACAGACGCGGCATTTGAACATTCAAGTCTACATGCCTAAAATGTTTCCAATATATGGCACAACACACTTACATTTAACATTATAATGATATAAATAAGAGCTTATCCATGTTATATTATATTTATAATGTTGTGATATTTATTTGATTGTGCGCCATATTTTGAGGAAAAATACAGCAGATACAACCCAAGCTGTAACTTTATCTACTAATTATTACTACAGTTCTTACACTATAATAATGCATATAAAATAACTAATAAACATTTAAGCATAAGGTTTATTTATGATTTAAAATTTTACATCCAAATTCTACACGCATACTAATACTGTTACGTTCGTAGCCCCTTCACCCAAACCGTTTGTTGACAATAGAAAATGAAGGAGATTTCTGATCGAGTGTTTCCTTAATCGTCTTTATAATGGTAAGAATTGAGTTTATTTCCTTTTAGCTAACACTGAGGGATTACTATCCCACACCTGGATATGTTATTCGAACTTATGTGAGCGGTTACCTCATATGCAGTGCAAAATGAAGGAGTTTTTATGTGTGGCTTGAGATCTTGGCGAGCGAAGAATACTCAATCACATTTAACCTTATTTATTAATTATCACGATTTTTAATTAATTGCACCTTAGTTTATTGCCAATACATGTCTCGGTGTGGATAGACACGAGAAATAAGAGAGAGCTGTTTGGAAATAGCACGAAAACCCCGTAACAGTGACGGGGGTAGAGGAACCTCATGCAAAATGGCAGCCGAGGGGGAAGGGACTCGCTGGCGAAGGTCGGCAGTTTTTGCGGGGTTTTTAGGTCGCTGAGCGCCGTCTCGTCCTGCTTTTCTGTTTATTTTTTTATTCTCTTCCACGATATTCCTCTGTGTGTTATGATGTACCTGTGTTGTGATTGATTTTATTCTACTTTCCACTACAATTTTACTTTATTCCACTCCCCACAACATTGCATTCTTGGTAAGGCTCACAAATTAACCTGTTGTGGCTTGCCTTCTGAAAAATCTATTGGCTAGAACTGAATTACTATCAAGTATATTTCAACATTTATCTATATTCCTTTATCCTTTTCCAGTATGATTTATTATATTACACAGTCTAGCATATTTCTTAACCTTTTTAGATTAGTATGGTTTGTAGCATCAACTAGAACCGATATGTGAATGTTTATGTAATTGTGAAGTGATTAGAAGTGAAAGGAAGATCAAATTTTGATAGAAAAGTGAACCCTTTTATATATTTATTTTAGAAATCTTCACTAGTGTTATATTATCCATCCTTCTTGATATTTAGCTAGAATTGTTCATTATTGCCGGTCCTTCTATAAGTAATATATATATATATATATATATATATATATATATATATATATATATATATATATATATATATATATATATATATATATATATATATATATAAATATATATAAATATATATATATATATATATATATATATATATATATTTATATATTTATATATAGCTGGACCAAGATCTACAATAGTAGTAATCAAAGTGAAAATGATAGAATAATTTAAAATGAGGTGTAATAACAAGTGTTTTATTTCTGTAATTTGGAGATTCTATTATACCCTTCAAACAGCACAATTTTTACCGATCATATTAGGGTAAAAGAGAAGTGAATTGTTGTCCTTGTGAAGACTGTATGAGAAAAAAGAAGGATATAGATCCTGATGTGGTGTTTTATACATGCCACAGCAGTTTATCTATATTAAGATTTTATTTGAATTTTGGGACAACTCTGTCATAGAAGAGCAGTTTCTTAGAATTCGTGGCTCTATTGATTCCATGTAGCTACTGTTGACCTTGCACTATATCAGTGTCTGGTGTGGTAGTATCCATTATCTAAAATTTCTCAAGCATTTATAGGTATTCTACTCTTGATCCTGTTTTTTTATATACACTAAAATTTCTCAGCATTATGATTAAGAATTTATTTTGGTAACTTGATTTGGTAACACCTGTTCACCAACCTATTGGTAAAGACAGTTGTTTCATAAATCATCAAATGGGGATGTGAGGTTGTCGTACACTCTCAAATGAGATCTGTAGGTGTAGTAAATCAGGTGGTAGAAGTTTTGCATTGGTCTGATAAAAGTTTGACTTTTGTTTATGTACATTATCCCTTATGTTCAGTCATGTTGAAAGTTGAATTCAAGTTTATCAACCTTTAGAGATAAAGAAACCTGAGCTGCTTTGAATGGTTTAATGAAAACACTGAGGAAATGTATATTAATTTGAATTCAGACACACCATGTGATGGCTCTCTAGAACTGTTATATCAAACTCCACAGAACAATGGAAATACAATCTCAGTTGCAGAAATTTAGCATTTATTTATATTTTTCTTGTTGTAGTGTTTTATGTATATAATGTAGCTAAATCCAGAGTAACAAAATTTCACTTTCCCCAGAAATAAATCCAAATCTGAAAGGGTGACTTGGGTTTTACAAAACCAGATATACAAATATAACTCTTAAGTCTCTGATTCTGTAGATATAGCATGGAACCATTCACTTGTACTCTCAGCAACTAGTTCATTTGTATTTTGAGGCTGGATTGCATAGCCTTAAAATTTACCATCACACTAATACATGTTTCATCAACAGATGGATATAGGCAACAATGTATCAAGCAGATGGCCTCTGCTGCTTGATATGACCAAAGAAGAATGCAAAAAATCTTTACGGGCATTAGGTAAGATCAATTGTATTGTCTGTCTGTCTCTATCAGAAGTTAAACACTAAAATGAAAGATGTACACCTGACTTATACTCTTTATTTTAAGATCATTAAATAACATAAGGAAAATTAAAATGCATTATGTGACATAACTCTGCCCCAACTTTCAGCTGATGAAGAAATACATCTGATGAACTGTAATGGCTTGATATACCCATATTATTACAATAGCAAGCCTGCCAGTATATTGTGTCAGTTGAAATGATTTATTGGATAAAAGGAGGAACAGAGTTATATCTCATACTATCACTTTTTACATTATCTCTTCATGGCATTTTTTTTCTTACAGAGCTGTCTGCATACAGCCAGGTAGTATCAGTTTTACGAGCACAGGGAGAGCTCACCAAGGAAAAGAGGAAGCTATTAAATGACCTGCAGACAATATTTTCAATCACGCTGGAACGACATCGCGCCGAGATAAGAAGGGCAGTCAACGATGAGAAACTGAACACTATTGCTGATACGTAAGGAACTTGAGGAATGCCTATAATGTTGTTCTTGTGATGGAGAATGTGATTGATCTATATTGTCATACAAGGGTGTGCTTGGCATAAGTTTGTGACAGAAAGTTCAGCATTTTGCTTGATTTCCTGCTGGGATGAGATAGTTGTGTATGGCAATAGGAATTACTATTGTAATTTGGATTTTCTCAACTGTAGGCTGGCAGGACCTAACACGGGAGTGGAATGGGCAGTTGAAGGTAGACGTCTCATCCCCTTAATGCCAAGAGTGCCTCCACAGACAGCATACACTGCCATTGCAACACGTATGGCAATGCTCTATTATGGCATTAATTCGAAGATGCCCCCTCCTACATCTACTGCCATGTATGGGAAAATGGACAGTAAGTCAAATTGTGTTTGTTATTCATATCTTTTTTTATTTTTTTTCAACATTATCATTATTATTATTATTATTATGATTATAATGGTTTATGATTATTATCATCATCATCTTTATTATTATTATTGTTATTGTTATGTCTGAGAAGAAGGACAGTGTTGCATGAATATTACTTTGTAATTTTTTTATTTATTTCAGTTTATTATATCTAGTTTTGAATCACTTGTGTTAAAGAATGGGAGTTAGGTGTTTTGTACACTTTTTGAAAGAAACAAAGTCATGGTAAAAGAAAGAATACAGAAATTTTTAGAAACTTTGTATAAATATGATTTTTTCTCTCTCTTTTATTCTCAGTGTAGTAAGAGCACACACTGCAAATTTAGGTTTCCATATCTTCTGTCTAAAGAAAACAAACTGCACCGAAGGATTTGCTACAGCATTTTTTATCCTTCCAGATCTTGGTGCTGAGTCGGAGGATACCGATTCTGAAGAGGAAACCGACGGCCTCAGGTTCATATCAGGGCCCATGGTTCCCCCACAATACAACAGTGACCAAGGCTCGTACACTACACTGCCTCAGTCACAATCCCGTCTCGCCAAACTCCCTCCGTGAGTGATTGCATTAGATGTTCATGGTATTTTCTGATTAGATGTGACACAGTTTCTTGTATCTTAAAGTGTTGTTAAATTGGCTTGTTTGGTATTTCTTCTTCTCTTCTTTTTCTTTCCTTTTTGTTTTATCCTCACCAATTGTATATTTTCTCTTTTGCTTTTTCTTCTCTCTCTTTCTACTACTACTGTCTCTCATTTCTCTCTCCATTCTCACTTCCCCATTCTCTTGCCTCCCCTCCCCCCCATTACTCTCTTTATCTTGATGATGAATTCCCCATGCAACAGCAAAGAGAATCGGGAGAACCGGGAGATGCCCACCACAACTGTCTCAGGGTCAGGAGGTCCCATGAGTGTCCCCCCAAACACCAGCACAACAGGCGGAAGCAGCGACAAGAGAAAACGGAAGCGGTCGCAATCAACTGATCACCCATTACCACCCCCTCCTCCACCACCCGCACCGAGGGAGCACACGCCATCTCCTGGAACACCAACGAAGCAGGTGGATAACTTGTGATTGTTTGGTCATTCATTGTAGGGGTTGTGCTGTATTGGCACCTGTACTTAATTGGAGAAGTTAGGGTGAAGCTTTTCTTAATCTTCAGTATGACTATTCATTCCTTTTACCATTGATACAAAATCTTTTTGAATTAGCTTGGAATATCAACACTATATACTTCATTTGATATGTTCAGTGTATATATGAAAATTTGGATATTATTAAAAAAAAAAAAAGTATGTATATATATGTATATATATATGTATGTATGTATGTATGTATATGTATATGTATATGTATATGTATATGTATATGTATATGTATATATATATATATATAAATATATAAATATATATATATATATATATATATATATATATATATATATATATATATATATAAATATATATATATATAAATATATATATATAAATATATATATATATACACTCACTACCAAATACCGTCTTCTTCACTTTATGTGTTCTTATCCAAACCAGTAGCGGCTTCAACGCTACTCCTGTTTTTATTTATATATATACATTTTTTTTTTTTTCTTTTTTTTTTTCTTCTTTTTTTAAAAAAGAAAACTAGCTAACATTCTCGATCTCCGCTTTTTAACAGCTCAGTAGTATAGGTCGCGCTGTTCCGGGCCCTCCAATGAAGATTACTGTAACAGGAAATGTTACCCGAGGCACTCCTGGAACTCCCGTGTCTACGTTAGGAGGCCATACGCAAAAGGTAAATTCAGTTATTTGTTATGCATTTCTATTCACCCTTTTAAGTATGCACAAATATGATGCGTACAGATCCCACATTATGCAGTGAGTTATTCTTACTGTTTTGTTAGTTCAAAGTTTGTCATAGGTCTCTCTCTGCGAAGAAACACTAAGGACTGGAAAGTGGTTCAAGGGAAATTAACAGAAAGTTTTGTCACACAGGTTATACTAGTGTCAACGTCAGGAGCCAGTGGTGTGGGAGGTGGAATGTACCAACGCTCCCTCAGTGTGCCGGTGATGAAGGGCGGGACGGGGACAGCCCAGACAGTCATGCGGGGTGTCCCAACTGGACCTGGGGCTATTCCTGCAACACAAATCCAGCAAGGTAAGATATTTTATGGTTTTCATTTGTTTTATTATAGTTACATTGATATTCAGTTTACTTTTTTAAAAATTATTTTCATTATTATTTTCCACGAGCTCTGATGAATGTGTTTAGACGTACAAAATTAGCAATATTGAAATACAACTCTTCTGTTTCAGCTGGTGGCAACATCGGTTCTGGAAGCATGATTGTCCCATCCACTTACTCTAGTGGAACTCCAACTGCTTCAGCGGGGATGGTTCAATCAGGTAAGGAGAGTCTCCTCTGTCATTCAGAAATGTTGGTTTTGGGAAATGAGTCTGCTGTTGCCTAGGCCAAAATTTTCTTTGGTCTTCTTGGTTTTTTTTCTTTCTTTTCTTCTCTTTTTTTTCTGCTTCTTCTTCTTCTTCTTCTTCTTCTTCTTAGACTTTTGACTTTTTGTTTGATGTTACCTTTAATTGTATTGACAAAAAAGGAATATGTTGAAATAGGGGACTGAAAATACTTTCCTTTGCTCTTAGACTGGAATTGATTTTATTTGTGCATTAGTTCTATTTATCTGTTTCTTTAGGTATGATTACACAAAAGAGTAATTGTTTCAGTTATGCCACCAGGAACCTACGTCAATAGAATGAGGCCTCGTGTCCCAAGCAGCGCTCTTCCCCCAAGGCCGCGTCAGCGATCAAACTCTCTCGTACTTCAGACAGAACCAGGGATAACACAGAGAGGTATGGGTTTGGTTTTAGATATTTCAAAGCATAGGGAGTGTTACGAAAATTAACGCACATTATTGTTTGCTATGTATTGTAATTGATATTTACTTTACATGATATTTTTCCTTTTTCATTCACTTAGGCCATTATCTATTTATATTCATAGATACATATATACATTTATATTTACACATACACATACACATACATATACACAGCCTATACATACACATACATTTTATATATATTTGTTACTTTATGTATATATATATATTTTTTTTTGTGTGTGTGCATCCAGGAGTGGAATCTGGGCCAGCTAGTGGAGGCAGCAGTCTCACCTCCAGCAGCCACATAAGCACCATGGCCTCTTACTCAGGTGGCCCCCCAAGCATAGTGGGTCAGGCAGCCTCTCAGCACAGCCTCCAGCCCACACATCTTATGACTCACCAGACTATACAGGCAAGCAATGAAGACTTTTGACTTCAGTTCAGAATGTAAACAAAAAAATTGTCATGGCTGTTCTTTATTTGCAGAGAGAGAGAGATAGAGTGATTGGTAATGATGTTCATTTATTTATGTTTTTAACTTTTTAGGTGCGACCTGGCACTCCTGTCACACCGGGCAAGACAGCTATACAGATACGTCAAGAAGGCAGTAAGTTTGCAAATGGTAATCCTCATGTAAACACACACACACACACACACACATATATATATATATATATATATATATATATATATATATATATATATATATATATATATATATATATATATATATATATATATATATATATATATATATGTATGTATAGATACATACACACACATTCACATATATACAGAGTTCATAGCAACAAATGTAGAAGAAAGGTATGAATAAAACTGAATATCTAAACACGCAAGAGATGTATTTGCCGCGTTTCGACGGAGGTCTTTCTCAAAAATATATGTATTTTTGAGAAAGACCTCTTGCATGTTTAGATATTCAGTCCCATTCATACCTTTCTTATACATATATATTTATATACATATACATTACATATACATATACATATACATATACATATACATATACATATGAATATAGATATACATATACATACACATACACATACACATACACATACACATACACATACATATATATACATACACATACATATATATACATATACATATACATATACATATACATATACATACATACACATTTACATATACATTTACATTTACATTTACATTTACATATACATACATATATATGTAAATACAGATATAAATATATATATAAATATATATATACATATACATATACATATACATATACATATACATATACATATACATATACATATACATATACATATACATATACATATACATATACATATACATATACATATACATATACATATACATATACATATACATATACATATACATATACATATACATATACATATACATATACATATACATATACATATACATATACATATACATATACATATACATATACATATACATATACATATACATATACATATACATATACATATACATATACATATACATATACATATACATATACATATACATATACATATACATATACATATACATATACATATACATATACATATACATATACATATACATATACATATACATATACATATACATATACATATACATATACATATACATATACATATACATATACATATACATATACATATACATATACATATACATATACATATACATATACATATACATATACATATACATATACATATACATATACATATACATATACATATACATATACATATACATATACATATACATATACATATACATATACATATACATATACATATACATATACATATACATATACATATACATATACATATACATATACATATACATATACATATACATATACATATACATATACATATACATATACATATACATATACATACACATACATATACATATATACATATACATTTACATTTACATGTACATATATATATATATATATATATATATATATATATATATATATAATAGTGAAATTCTTGAATGTATTTTAGGTTTGTTACATTTTCATAGGAATCTCATGATGTTCATTCCTCTTCTTTTACAATCTTCTTAGCTGCAGGAGCAAAAATCATCACACACACTGTAGCAGGCAGCAGCAGCACCATGGGAGTCCCCAGCGGCAATTCAAGCGCAGGTGGAGGAAGCAGCAGCACAGGAATAGGTCCCAGTGCCCCCAATAGATTAGTGGGCAGAACACCCATCCTGCCACCTAGTTCCCCTCAGGGCTCAGGCGGTCCCCTCTATGTCGTCACAACCAACTCAGGAACAATTACGGTTGTTACTCGGACGGTTGCCGCTGGCCAAGGTGAGGGTAGGGAAATTTTTCATTGTGTGTCACTGTCTCGGATATTTGGTGTTGATTTCTCTCCTTTAGATGCCATGCTTAAAGAGGGAAAATTAATCAAAGTCTCGTCACTATTAAACAGGCACAGGACCTCGGGTGGTGACAGTAAATACCATCAATGCCCCAAAGTCATCAGTCAGTGGAGTGCGAACAGCATCTCCAGCAACCGTTGTGTCGGTGGGGCCTAAGACTGTACAGACTGTCAGAGTAACTCCACAGGGCCCGGCCGGACTCAGACCTGTTCTTGGCGGCACAAAGTCCAATGTTATCGTTGTTCACAAAGGAGCCCCTCCTCCAGGAACGCGCCCAGTGGGTATTCAGGGTATTAGGGTGAGTTTTGTGGTTGGTTGGTTGTAGAATTTTATATATATATAGATAGATAGATATGAATATAAATATAAATATAAATATAAATATAAATAAGATGAAGAAAAGAAGAAGAAAAAATTGAAACTAAATATATCACAGTATGATTAAAAAAAAAAATTAAAATAATAATAATAAATAAATTAATTAATTAATTAATAAATAAATAAATAAAAAAAAGAAAACAAAGGAGAAAAGAAAAAAAAGTGTGTATATATATATATATGTATATCTGTCTATCTATATATATATATCTATGTATTTATATATATAAATATATATATACTTTTTTTTTCCTTTTCTCCTTTTTTTTTTCTTTTTCCTTTTCTTTTATTTATTTATTATTATTATTATTATTATTATTGTTATTATTATTATTATTTTAAATTTATTTATTTTTTAATCATACTGTGATATATTTAGTTTCAATTTTTACTTCTTTTCTTCATCTTAAATGAATGAAAAAAGTAGAAAGAGGTAAAAATATAAAGGGGTTAAAGGCATCATTTATATCACCCCCAGGATGTTCCTACAAAGATCACCATAGGGAAGGGCCTCAGCAGCAGTGGCAGCACAACTGTCCTACAGAAGCCGGCCGGCCCGCGGGGGACTGTGACGGCTTCCAGTGTGACCCCCAGCAGCAGCAGCACCCCAACGTCCCAGAGCAATGTCATCGTGGTAGATCTGAGTCCGGAGGGCAGCACTGTTAGCAACAACAATGCCCTGGCAGATATCCTACAGGCAACAGGTATACTGGGTGCAGGCGGACCAAGTAGTGTTGGTAGTGGGAGCATCGCAGCTGGTGGTAGTGGTGGCGATGACGTAGGCAGCAATGAGGGGGAAACCCCAAGAGTCCCTCCTTCTTCTTGCTCGGTTCCATCTCTCTCAGGGACAGAATCCACTTCTGCAAGTTTGGCAACATCTACTCGAACTTCCACCCCAACAGTCAGCCAGTCTGTCAGTCAGTATCTTTTCCTTGATTAAAGTGCCTAGGAACATGCCAGTATGTTTGAGTTCTTGTGGTGAAATTTTTTCTCTCCGATGCTCGGGGCGAATCACTTGGCGCAGTTGAATTGGGACCCAAACTGTTGCATTGCTCTTTGATACTCTTGGCCTGTTCAGAGTTTAATTTACAGCTTTATTAAGCTCCTTGATGTGATGGATAAAAGGTATAAAAGATATATGTATATACTAAGTATGAAATTGAAAGCAAGGACTGTGAAAGTATGAAATTTCTTTTTTCATTATGGCATTCTACTTGTGATTATGACCTGTGGCTATCATATTTTTATAATGCTCATAGAATTAGGAAATTTGTTTTTATTTTTCCCCGTTTTGCATTTGCAGAAGAATCTGGCTTGTTGTTTTTCCTTTTTTATCACATATAAAGAAAACATACATGGTTGTGTTTCTAGGCACTCTGTTTGACTAAGATTCATTGTACATGAAGTTTGCTTGCAGGTATTCTTAAAAGCAATAGCCATACTCAGACTATGGTGATCTGTTTGCCTTCTTTTTTCTAACTTTGCCTTTTATTTGCTCCCCCCCCCCCTCTTAACCTCAGCTAAAACTTATCTTAATATTGTGTGTAAGCTGATGAAGCCCAGACCAAATTTAGAGCAAAACTTAAAGCAACAATGTTGGACTATTTTTGGATCTGCCATTTTTAAGCGGTTGAAAAGGAATGGTCTCGCACATTCTGCATTCATCATTTCTTCTTCTTCTTCTTCTGCCCTTGTCATGTCATTGGTTTATGTTGAATTTCAAGAAAAAAAACAAAAGAAAAACTTTCAGTAGTTGCTGTTTGGATTTGAACATCCAATTGCCTGTGATGTTTATCTGCCAGTATTTCTGCTTTATTCAAATTTAAATATGTGAAGCATGAGCCACCTCCAAGGAAGACTCCTCATGCATTAGAGGTTATGTTAGAGGTCTTATGATTGTTGATTCTTGTGCACCAACAATTGGAGGCATAGGAATGTTTTATATGTCTTTTGTGATAGGTAGCAAAAAACATATTTCAATTTTATTTAGTTTGTTAGGTAATTAATAAATCTACCATTTATTAATTAGCTTTGAAGGCAAGAAGTACAAGCCAGATCTATGCAGTATTGACCGTGTTATATTAATTTTATAGTTGGTTAGGTTCAGGGTTGCCTGTGGTCTTGTCAGTGTCCTCCATTAGTCACTAAAGGATTATATTTTAGAAATGTTGAAATGATTGGACAATAGTGCAGCATTAAGTCAGTAAGTCATTCTTACTTTTGTTGATCATTTGTTTCATTATGTATATCTGGAATGAATGATTTTAAACATAGGGTGGATAAGCTTTGAGGGAAAAGAGAGTTGTTGGATTTTATGTGGTATACTTAAGGAACTATGGTTTGGGAATAAGCATTAATTGTAGGTAGTGTTGGGATGAGTAAAATTACCATTGATAAAAGTGAAAGCTCATGGTGCTATATAACCATTGGTTATTAATACTCCTCAGATCCTAATTGGCATCTTATGTAAGGTAACAGTTTTATAAATGGCATATAGGGAGATTATTGATTTTATTATCTAAATCTTAGTCTACCAAGTTACCCTAACCTTACATCAGTCTTAATCATAATCAGAATTTAAATTAAGCTATAGTTTAGGTTATTATCCTCCTTTATCATTTTCCTCTTACATTATTAACCCTTTCCCGACGGGGCACGCACTACGCGAAAACCCCTAAGCCGGGCGATTGCAATATTGCATTGAAATCGTCACACTGGCATGACGCCCCGGCATCGGGAGTTTAGCTGTGTCACACGAGTGTGACGCACCGTCGTCATAGGGTTAAGAAAAGGGAAAAAAAAAACTTTTATAAAGAACTTTTTTTATTCCTCCCAATCTATCCATCCTCCCCACTTTTTTTTTCATAAAACTTTAATAAAAACAAGACTAATCCAAGCGTCCTGTAATCAAATAGAACTCACCGTAGCCTTGTAGCGTAGCCTAATAGACACAGTGATTGCTGATACAAGAAAGACCAGCTCTAACCCAGGTCTTACCTAGTCCTCCCAGGTTTCGCCTAGTGGTGGCAAAGTGTAGGTCATTCAAAGTGATAGTTTCGCAGCAGGAAAGTTCCCTGCCATGGTCCAGTATGCTGTTAGTAGGTGATCTGTCTCCTGTTTTGTATATACTTAGAACTGTGTTGGTTTTCTTTCCTGTGGTTATTAGAGTTCTGTTTCTGTTACTGATATTGAAGGGGGTGATGATGATATGGAATTAAAAAAAAATATGTAGTCTATTTTAGATGTGAAGTTGCATTTTTGGAGTTGGAAAATTAATAAAAGTTTGGGTAAATATTATAAGTAATTTTGTTGTTGGTATTAAGTACAACAGAAATAGGAAAATTTTGTTACACCTATACCTTTTTTATAGGGATTGTAGAATATAAAAAATATTGTTGATTGATAAAGTACAGCATTGTAGGGATATTCCAATAGTTTCAATGTAAAAGAATGCTCAAGGATATTAAAAATACTTGGTACTCTTGATGTGAACAATATATGTATATATATATATATATATATATATATATATATATATATATATATATATATATATATATATATATATATATATATTTAAATTTTTGTTTTTCAACTTTGAATTCTGGCATAGAATTGAAGGCCTTGTAAATATATTTATGTAAAATGAAATGCAAATACAGCTGTGTAATCTGTAATATCACTAATATAGATCCAGATTAACTGATGTCTTCTTTGTAAACAGCAGGAGAAACACTTTGCTAATAGTATTCTTTCTTTCAATAACAAACATGCACACACACACACACACACACACACACACACACACACACACACACACACACACACACACACACACACACACACACACACACACACACACACACACACATGTATATATATATACACATACTCTCTGACACACACACACTCATACACATATACACATACTCTCTCACACACAGCCACAGCAACAGAATCACATACCAAGTTGCATTGTCTTTCTCCCCCACTGAAATGGTATTACTGCATTGTCTCACTTTCAGTTTCAGCTGAAGGAACACCTCCTGTAAGAGCCTCAGGGAATAGTGCCACCAGTCATAGTACAGTCACTAACACAGTGACGCCCACAAGCAGTCTATCCGTGAGCACCCTGGCTAATGTCGTTACAACCTCGGCAAGTGCAGTCATTACCACGCCATCTGTGAGCAGTAGTAGTGGCAGCAGTGGCGGCTGTGCTAATGAAGGAGGAGGGGGCAACGGAAGCAGCAGTGGGGCCAGTGGAGAAGGTGACGGAGAGTGGCTGAACTTGGGTCTAGGGAGTGAAGATTCCCCGGGACACAGCCTGCCCGAAGGACAAATGCAGATGTTGGGTGAGCAGCCATTTCATTGTGTGAGGTTGTTTATGGGTTGGATTCAGAAGCCTAAGATTGTTCAATCTAGGAGGAAGAGACCCATATTTTGTAAAGTCGATGCATCTGAGGATGGAAATATTTCTTTTATTATTTTTTTATTGATACTTATATATAAAATTTGATTACCAAATATTAATCTAAGATTTTATTTATTCAGCTGTATGACTCATGAGTATGTATATGATTTTCAGGGCATTTTCTTTTTTCTTTCATACTTGGTATATATATTTCATATTTTTTACATTTGATAAGATGTAAAGGTAGAGAATAGGAATATTGAATTGCATCATTCTAAATTTTTCCTCATATATTTCATGAACTTGGCACACCAGAGGAGGCAGTAGAAATCCTAGGCCGAGGCGACAAGGAATCCGCAAGGAACCTCCTCCGACAAGCAGGAATAGAATTGTTGGACTCTCCTGGAGACTTAGGAGAACAAGGAGGGGTAAGCTATCCTAACTCCAGTGTGAGTTAATGTGATCTTATTTGTTATTGTGGGTCATGTGGTCACACTGGTGAAATACTTATTCTCAAATTGATTGTTTCTTAGATGGAATGAGTTCAAATCCTTGTAAGGTGGGTAGGTTATACAAAAGTTTGGTGACTTCAACCAATAACAATTATTTTAAAAGAAGTGAAAACTGTGACTAGAATATTTGAACACCCAGTCAAGAGCCAAGAATGTTTCTGTGATTTGTGGTAGAGTGGTAGAATAGTTTCCCAGTTTGGCATGGTTGGGAGTCACACACACACACTGGAAAATCCCATAGAAAGAGACACATGGGATTGTCAGTGATTGTAATAATTTGATGTGATAACCTTATGATATATTTTCTCATTAGGAGGCAACATCAATGGCAAGTCTGATGGCAGGCCTAGCTAGCCAACTGCCTGGGAGCCATCTGGATGAAGGTCCTATGCCACCTGTGGGA
This sequence comes from Penaeus japonicus, assembly GCA_017312705.2. Taxonomy (NCBI): domain Eukaryota; kingdom Metazoa; phylum Arthropoda; class Malacostraca; order Decapoda; family Penaeidae; genus Penaeus; species Penaeus japonicus. The sequence continues at coordinate 36,919 of BOPN01000864.1, read as the reverse complement.
GAGCTCGACCCTGCAACTGGTCTCTTCTACAACCCCTCTAGTAGTGAGTAGCTTATTGTTATTGTCAGCAAAGTTAACCCTTTCTGGACGGGTGGTACACTACTGTACCACTCATTCAAAAGCCCGGTGGCCGGGCTGCACAATATTGTGCCAGCCATTTAATTGATTTAGGCCTAAGCACTCGAAAGCCCCGGCATTGTGACATTCAAGGCTGGAATGCCCCCGTCGTGAGTGGGTTAATTTTTTTCTTTATTTATGTGATATATCATTTTTTCTTTAGGTCAGTCTAGTCATGTAATAAGAGATGCTAATAGAGTTTCATTTTTTTAACAAGATGGTTTCTCCCTACTAATACTCTTTTTAAATGCTTATTTTATTTTATTTTATTTATTTATTTTTTCAGCGGAGAGCTCATCTGACACCAATAGCAATTCAGGTATGAGACTTGTCATGAATGTATGGTGTTTCTGTCTTTGAAATATAATCATAATATAATTTTTATATATAAATAATAATGCTATAATATGAACTCCCATCTAAATCCTTATTCAAAGCTGCTTCAGAAACATATAAACTGAACAGAAGAAAAAGATAATATATTTTCAGTATAATAACAGGTAGTAGTTTCAAAATTAAAACCTAGATTTTACCATCATGCCTTTATTGGCAAGAGTCCTCTAACATAAGAAAATACGTTGATATACCTATCAGCCACCGAACATTGTGCCATGTTTCTTTCAGCATCAGAAGATCTGGAGACAACGGAAGAAAGAGAATCTCAGGAGTAGGGACCCATCCTTGGCGGCTCTGAAAACCCCGAGGATGACGAAAGTAGCTATATTTTGTGAATGTCTTGTTCTGGTAGACGAAAGTATTCAGCAATATAGAAAATATTTCAGCAGTTGCTATATCTTCTAAGTTTGTGTATATATACTACCTTAAGCTCTTGACATCTTATATCTATTTATGTTTGACTTTCCTTTTGTCGTGTAGGTGTTACAGAAAAGTTTATATGAAAGGGTCTATGCTCAGACAAGGTCACATGTGAATAGATTGTATTATTTTCATACAAGAGCATAGATCAAATGACAATAGTAAGATATGCTAAAATTTTCACTTTTATTTACTGTTACTTTTGCCTATAAAGTACTTTTTTATATATGAGCAAGTTTTATAGGTTCATAAATCAAGAGGAATATTGTTGGTGGTCTTTGTAGATATTGTTGTCAACAGAATTTTGCCTTTGCTTTTGCAAAATTCATTTATTCTCTGTCCCTCCCTCCCTCTTCCTCCTCTCTCTCCATCCCTCCCTCCCTTCCTCTTTTTCCTCTCTCTCTCTCCATACTTTCCTCCCTCCTTCTCCTCTCTATCTCTCCATCTCTCCCTCCTTCTCTCTCTCTCCATCCCTCCCTCCTTCTCTTCTCTCTCTCCATCCTTCCCTCCCTCTTTCCTTCCTTCCATCCTTCTTTCTTTCCATCCTCTTCTCTCTCCCTCCCTCCCTCCCTATTTCTTCCTTCCTTCCTTCCTCTTCTCCCTCCCTCCCTATTTCCTCCTTCCTTCCTCTTCTCCCTCCCTCCCTATTTCCTCCTTCCTTCCTTCCTATTCTCCCTCCTTCCTTCCTCTTCTTTCCTTCTTCCTTCCTTCTATACACTCCCTCTCCCATTTCACTACCCTCATTCTACTTGATCTTTTTATTCTTCCCTCCTCTCTTTCAAAGACAAGTTAAACCAGAAATGGCATTATGAACCAGTTTTATCACTGGGTTAACACTAGAGTTTGCCCAGTTTAGTTTTTTTTTATTTTTTTATTATTATTATTATTATTATGAAATCAGTTTTTCATAAAGGAGAAGATATTGATTCGTTCAGACTTACGAAATGAAATTTTAGGTCACTCGTGTTGTCTTCAGTGTGTATGTATATACATGTACATAACATATAATGTAAAGTGGCACCCTCAGATTTGTACAACATTGTTTACTATACCCTGCCTGTAAAGCATGCTACTGTATATATTAATCATGATGAATAAATACCCAGTGATGAGAGTGTATATTTTGTAAGATTCCATTAGGTTTCATTAACATATTTGAAATTTTCACTTTTTTTTGTGTTTTGAGCTTGTGAGTATATCTTGGAGGCGGAGAGTGATTTTGAGGTTTAAAACAGTCACTAAATTAGCAAGTTGATTATATTATTTGGTATAGTTTTGAAGTTCAGGATTGTTAGAGTTTGCATTTATTGCTTATTTATCAATATTTTATGTATATTTTCCAATTGTTACACAGATTTCATTGGTGTTTGCTTGTTTGTGCAAGTTACATTTACTGTGTTACAAATTCTCTGGCACCAGAACTGTGGACTGATTTATGTGTATGTAGAATGTATGTTTTTTTTGTGTGTGTGTGTATGTGTGTGCATGCATGTGTTTAATTTGTTGTGTAAGGGGGGATGGGGGGCTACACTCACATGTAATTGTGTGCAGGTTCTTTTTTGCACGTGTGTATGTTTGTCTGTCTGTTTGTCTGTCTGTCTGTTTGTTTGTGAGAAGAGCAGTAAGGTTGTGTTGAAAATGTAAAATGCCTCTGATTCTTAGAATTTTTTATTTTTTTTAACTCTAGGGCTTTTATTATGATCAGGTGCTTCATAACCATATTGTTTAGCTGAAATGTACTTACAAAATGTATTCTCTTCCTATAGAGATACGCATATATAATAATAGTCTCTTGATTTTGCAGTTGTATCAACACTCATATGATAAAATGGCATGGGAAGTTGTGAGTAAGAAACTGTTAAAGGGCAATTGATTCTCTAAACAAGGAATGGACTTTGGATATGGTTAATTATTGTTATAGCTTACCATGAACATTTTGGATGGGCAAAGAGGTACTGTTTTGCTTTATGTAGAAAGGAGGAGGAACAAAAAATATTTTTTGATAGCTTGCCTGCTTTTATATTGAAATTGAAGAATCTAATTGGTATGTATATTTTGCTCACACAATTGTCAGACAGGATCACTAGTATCAACAGGTGTTCTACACAGCATAAGGATCATTAAATCTTTCTTTTTTATCATATTAATGGTATTTTTTAATATTCAGGAAATACAGTTATGAGATGGGGGGGGGGTACAGAATGTTTTAATCTGTAATTAGATTAATATAAAGATATAAAGATATTATTTTAATAATTTATGCAGTTACAATATATGACTTTTAAGGGGGAAGGGATTACATTTGTATTTATTATAAAGGTTGATAGAACTATGTTTTTTTAAATGTCACAGTTCATGTAAATAAAATACATAACCTCAAGGCTCAAATAAAGTAAAGAAAAGCATATTTATGTACTATGTTGATACAATGAGTTTGCTTTGGCTTCAGTGCTTTGATTTTGAAAGGGAGAGAAGGAGAAGAGTCAGAGGCAATAAATGGGTAATAAATGCTCAGGAAGAGAATAACCTACTTGCAAATAAGGGGAGATAGGTAGGAAATTCACGAGATATTGTGACAAGTAACAGGACAGACAAATTTTGGGGATAAAAGTCTAGACATGTGAAAAGTTAAAGCATAAATCTACAAAATTATCTAAGGCTGGGAGTGTATTGGGTGTTCTATGTATGGCATTGCCAGAAGTTTTGATAAATCTTGGGAATTACATGCATTCTGTGCACAGGGACTGTTACCAAAAGTTGTACCAAATTTTTTTTTTTTTTTTTTTTTTTCTGGGTCATTTGCACATTCATAGTACTTTATAAAATAAAATGGGTCCTATTAGGCTATTTATTTTGTAGAATGCTTGTCCTTTGTAATCTTTTGGATATTTTAGTTAATGTAAAAATCAGTTGGTAATTTTGCTTCTTTTTCTCATTGCACAAATAATTGTATTGTACTTAGTTGTTTGGGTCTTTAGTTTAGATTGTGCTTAAATTTAAGTAGTCCTTATTTAAAAAAATGATTCAAAGTCAGATTCTTAATTAATATGAAAGCTCGCTCATACTTGCATAAATACTCATGTACCTACAATCATTTAATGCTATGATATTCTTTCTGTTCAGTATTACATGATAAATCAATTTGTGTGAGAAGAAGAGTGCTGATTCACAGACAGACTAGAAAATGATAGTTATTTTAATACTGTATTATTATGCTGTTTTTAACATCTACGTCTTGCCAAATGACTATTCATATGAAGGTAAAGAATGCAGGAGTATTGCATCTGTTATTCTAAAAAGAATATTTAAGTTATTTTATTATTATTATTTTTAGGGGTGGGGGGTGGGGTCAGCAATATACATTATTTAGAGCTGTTCTTTACATATTTGCATAATTTTTCATTATTATTACTTCTACTAATTAAGCAGTATGGGTCTAAGAAAGCATGATATTGTGATTAATATGTATGTAAAATTAATGAGATGTACCTGGTTGTTTGTGAAAAGAGGATATAATACATAATGTATGTATATACAATATATACAGTATATATAAATATATGTATACTGTAGAAAACAAACAAAAAAGTCCTATATGAAATTTAGTATGAAGCATTCCATATGCTCTCTAGAATGTCAAAATATGTAATTTTCATTTGATAACGTTCAGGTCTTATGTAAATTGCCTGCTTCTTTTACACTATGCCAGCAGATTAATAGAGCCAAGTAATGCAAAAGTGTTTTGTTTTCATTACTATTAATACTACTGCAAATTTCTCGTCTGATTTGGTGCAGGTCGTCAAATTTTAACGCATTTTAAAGCCTGGATATAGAATAAGAGATGTGATACTTAAGCCACTTGTTGTAAACTCTTGGCTTGATCTATTATGCAATTTTGTACATAGAGTAAGGATGCAAAATACATGTTATAAAGCAGAGCCACAGCAGTGAGTGCAATATGGAAAGCATAAAGCATTGGCTTGCAAGAAAATCAATTAAATGAATTTGTCTCCTTAGAGTAAGATTTCTTGTAAGATCTAATAAAATATTACATGTTAGTGAATGTCATGTAAATTACATGTAAGCGAGGACAAACACATTTATATGAAAAATTGTTTATAAACCTGCAAATTAATGTTGTTTACTGTGCTGAATGTTAAAGTTAATGATCTCTTTTACATGATAATGTCAAACAATAGGAATATTATTATAGTCACCCCAATTATTTTTTTAATTACTTTGACTGGAATTACAGTACTCCCCTTTTATATTTATTATTTTTTATTATTATTGTTACTGATATTGTTATTACTATTATTAATACTATTATGATGTTTCTGAAACCTTTGCGGTTCTAGATAGCGCTTTAGTGTTTACTTTAAAGGACTTGTTTTATCATGTCTTGATTTTCATCTTTTTATCTTTCACACTGGATTTTTAGAATTTTTAATGTCCTTTCATTCTGGTGCCAATATAAAGTAATGTGTGTATAACCCGGAGTCTTTATTTGTATGTTTTGTATAAAAAAGAAAGAAAAAAAAATAGAGATTTTATTGAAATACAATGGTAAAGCCATATTGTCTTCATGCAAACTAAATACATTTATTAGTTTATGTTCCTTAAAATCAGGTGTGTATTATTTAAAAAATTCCTCTCTATATATTTATATACATAAATATATATAAATATTTATCAATATTGCACACACTTGTGTGTGTGCAATTATCCACATTCGCACAAATATCCATATCTATACATGAAAATATCCATATATACTTAGAATCAATGCAATTATCCACATATACACAAAAATATCCATATGTATACATGCAAATACCCATACATACACACATAAATATCCATCTATAAAAAACAGCAAATATTTTAAATATATCTATATATGAATATATGATGTATATATCTATATTTAAATATTCATACATATATTCATATATCTCTAGCAATATATCTATACATCTATATATAAATATATCTATATATGAATATATATATATGTATATATCTCTTAACAATATATCTATGCATCTATATATAAATATATCTATATATATCTAATATTTATATATAGATCGGGAGGATAGAGAGGGGAAAGAGAGAGAAAGGCGAAAGAGAGAGAGAGAGAGAGGGGGGGAGGGGAAGGGAGAACGAGAGGATAGAGAGGGAGAGGGAAGGGGAGGGAAGGGGAAGGGGAGGGGGAGAGGGGGGGGAAGGGGGAATGGGAGGATAGAGAGGGAGGGGAAGGGGGAAGGGGAGGATAGAGAGGGAGAGGGAGGGGGAAGGGGGGGAATGGGAGGATAGAGAGGGAGAGGGAGGGGAAGGGGGAAGGAGGATAGAGAGGGAGAGGAAGGGGGAAGGGGGGAGGATGAGAGGGAGAGGGAGGGAAGGGGGAATGGGAGGATAGAGAGGGAGAGAGGAGGGGGAAGGGGGAAGGGGAGGATAGAGAGGGAGAGGGAGGGGAAGGGGGAAGGGGAGGATAGAGAGGGAGAGGGAGGGGAAGGGGGAAGGGGAGGATAGAGAGGGAGAGGGAGGGGAAAGGGGAAGGGGAGGATGAGAGGGAGGGGAAGGGGGAAGGGGGGAGGATAGAGAGGGGGAGAGGGAGAGGGGAAGGGGAGAGGGAGAGGGAGAGGGAGGGGGAAGAGGAGGATAGAGAGGGAGGAGGAAGGGGGGAATGGGAGGATAGAGAGGGAGAGGGAGGGGAAGGGGGAATGGGAGGATAGAGAGGGAGAGGGAGGGGAAGGGGGAATGGGAGGATAGAGAGGGAGAGGGAGGGGGAAGGGGGGAAGGGCAGAATAGAGAGAGGGAGAGGGAGGGGAAGGGAGAAGGGGGGGGGGTGAGGGATAGAGAGAGAGGGGGAATGGGGAATGGGAGGATAGAGAGGGAGAGGGAGGGGGAAGAGGGGGAAGGGGGAGGATAGAGAGGGAGAGGGAGAGGGAGGGGAAGGGGGAATGGGAGGATAGAGAGGAGAGGAGGGAAGGGGGGGAAGGGGGGAGGATAGAGAGGGAGAGGGAGGGGGAAGAGGGAAGGGGAGGATAGAGAGGAGGGAGGGGGAAGGGGGGGAATGGGAGATGAGAGGGAGAGGGAGGGGGAAGAGAGGGGGAATGGGAGGATAGAGAGGGAGGGAGGGAGGAAGGGGGAATGGGAGGATAGAGAGGGAGAGGGAGGGGAAGGGGGAAGGGGAGGATAGAGAGGGAGAGGGAGGGGAAGGGGGAAGGGGAGGATAGAGAGGGAGAGGGAGGGGAAGGGGGAATGGGAGGATGAGAGGAGAGGGGGAGGGGAAGGGGAATGGGAGGATAAGAGGGAGAGGGAGGGGAAGGGGAGGATAAGGGAGAGGGAGGGGAAGGGAAGGATAGAGGGAGAGAGGGAGGGGAAGGGGGAAGGGGAGGATAGAGAGGGAGAGGGAGGGGAAGGGGAGGATAGAGAGGGAGAGGGAGGGGAAGGGGGAATGGGAGGATAGAGAGGGAGAGGGAGGGGAAGGGAGAATGGAGAGGTAGAGAGGGAGAGGGAGGGGAATGGGAGGATAGAGAGGAGGGAGGGGGAAGGGGGGGGGGATAGAGAGGGAGAGGGAGGGGAAGGGGGAAGGGGAGGATAGAGAGGGAGAGGGAGGGGAAGGGGGAAGGGGAGGATAGAGAGGGAGAGGGAGGGGCAGAGGGGAATGGGAGGATAGAGAGGGAGAGGGAGGGGAAGGGGGAATGGGAGGATAGAGAGGGAGAGGGAGGGGAAGGGGGAATGGGAGGATAGAGAGGGAGAGGGAGGGGAAGGGGGAATGGGAGGATAGAGAGGGAGGGAGGGAGAGGGGGAATGGGAGGATAGGAGAGAGGGAGAGGGAGGGAATGGGGAATGGGGAGGGATAGAGAGGGAGAGGGAGGGGAAGGGGGAAGGGGAGGATAGAGAGGGAGAGGGAGGGGAAGGGGGAAGGGGAGGATAGAGAGGGAGAGGGAGGGGAAGGGGAGGATAGAGAGGGAGAGGGAGGGGAAGGGGAATGGGAGGATAGAGAGGGAGAGGGAGGGAAGGGGGAAGGGGAGGATAGAGAGGGAGAGGGAGGGAAGGGGGAAGGGGAGGATAGAGAGGGAGAGGGAGGGGAAAGGGGAATGGGAGGATAGAGAGGGAGAGGGAGGGGAAGGGGGAAGGGGAGGATAGAGAGGGAGAGGGAGGGGAAGGGGGAAGGGGAGGATAGAGAGGGAGAGGGAGGGGAAGGGGGAAGGGGAGGATAGAGAGGGAGAGGGAGGGGAATGGGAGGAGGGAGAGGGAGGGGGAATGGAAGGATAGAGAGGGAGAGGGAGGGAAGGGGGAATGGGAGGATAGAGAGGGAGAGGGAGGGGAAGGGGGAATGGGAGGATAGAGAGGGAGAGGGAGGGGAAGGGGGAAGGGCAGAATAGAGAGGGAGAGGGGGAGGGGAAGGGGAAGAGGGGGGAGGATAGAGAGGAGAGGGAGGGGGAAGGGGAAGGGGGGAGGGATAGAGAGAGGAGGAGGGAGGGGGAAGGGGAAGGGGAGGATAGAGAGGGAGAGGGAGGGGAAGGGGGAATGGGAGGATAGAGAGGGAGAGGGAGGGAAGGGGGAATGGGAGGATAGAGAGGGAGAGGGAGGGAAGAAGGGAATGGGAGGATAGAGAGGGAGAGGGAGGGAAGGGGGAATGGGAGGATAGAGAGGGAGAGGGAGGGAAGGGGGAATGGGAGGATAGAGAGGGAGAGGGAGGGAAGGGGGAATGGGAGGATAGAGAGGGAGAGGGAGGGAAGGGGGAATGGGAGGATAGAGAGGGAGAGGGAGGGAAGGGGGAATGGGAGGATAGAGAGGGAGAGGGAGGGGAAGGGGGAATGGGAGGATAGAGAGGGAGAGGGAGGGAAGGGGGAATGGGGAGGGGATAGAGAGGGAGAGGGAGGGAAGGGGGAATGGGAGGATAGAGAGGGAGAGGGAGGGGGAAGGGAAGGGGAGGATAGAGAGGGTGAGGGAGGGGGAAGGGGGAATGGGAGGATAGAGAGGGAGAGGGAGGGGAAGGGGGAATGGGAGGGATAGAGGGAGAGGGAGGGAAGGGGGAATGGGAGGATAGAGAGGGAGAGGGAGGGAAGGGGGAATGGGAGGATAGAGAGGGAGAGGGAGGGGAAGGGGGAAGGGCAGAATAGAGAGGGAGAGGGAGGGGAAGGGGGAAGGGAGGGATAGAGAGGGAGAGGGAGGGGAAGGGGGAAGGGGAGGATAGAGAGGGAGAGGGAGGGGAAGGGGGAAGGGGAGGATAGAGAGGGAGAGGGAGGGGAAGGGGGAAGGGGAGGATAGAGAGGGAGAGGGAGGGGAAGGGGAATGGGAGGGGATAGAGAGGGAGAGGGAGAGGAAGAGGGAGAGGGAGGGGAAGGGGAGGATAGAGAGGGAGAGGGAGGGGAAGGGGGAAGGGGGGAGGGATAGAGAGGGAGAGGGTGGGATAGGGGGAATGGGAGGATAGAGAGGGAGAGGGAGGGGAAGGGGAGGATAGAGAGGGAGAGGGAGGGGAAGGGGGGAGGATAGAGAGGGAGGGGAAGGGGGAATGGGAGGATAAGAGAGGGAGAGGGAGGGGAAGGGGAGGATAAAGAGGGAGAAGGAGGGAAGGGGAGGATAAGAGGGAGGGAGTGGAAGGGGGAGGATAAAGAGGAAGAGGGAGGAGGGGAAGGGGGAATGGAGGGATGAGAGGGAGAGGGAGGGGAGGGGGGGGGAATGGGAGGATAGAGAGGGAGAGGGAGGGGAAGGGGAATGGGAGGATAAAAGGGAGAGGGAGGGGAAGGGAGGATAAGAGGGAGAGGGAGGGGGAAGGGAAGGATAGAGAGGGAGAGGGAGGGGAAGGGGGAAGGGGAGGATAGAGAGGGAGAGGGAGGGGAAGGGGAGGATAGAGAGGGAGAGGGAGGGAAGGGGGAATGGGAGGATAGAGAGGGAGAGGGAGGGGAAGGAGAATGGAAGGTAGAGAGGGAGAGAGGGAGGGGAATGGGAGGATAGAGAGGGAGAGGGAGGGGAGGATAGAGAGGGAGGGGAAGGGGGAAGGGGAGGATAGAGAGGGAGGGGAAGGGGGAAGGGGAGGATAGAGAGGGAGAGGGGAGGGAAGGGGGAAGGGGAGGATAGAGAGGGAGAGGGAGGGGAAGGGGGAAGGGGAGGATAGAGAGGGAGAGGGAGGGGAAGGGGAAGGGGGAAAGGGAGGATAGAGAGGGAGGGGAAGGGGGAAGGGGAAGGGGAGGGAGAGGGAGAGGGAGAGAAGGGGGAAGGGGAGGATAGAGAGGGAGAGGGAGGGGAAGGGGGAAGGGGGGAGGATGAGAGGGAGAGGGAGGGGAATGGGAGGATAGAGAGGGAGAGGGAGGGGAAGGGGGAATGGGAGGATAGAGAGGGAGAGGGAGGGAAGGGGGAATGGGAGGATAGAGAGGGAGAGGGAGGGGAAGGGGAAGGGGAGGGAGAGGGAGAGGGAGAGGGGAGGGGAAGGGGAGGATAGAGAGGGAGAGGGAGGGGAAGGGGGAAGGGGAGGATAGAGAGGGAGAGGGAGGGGAAGGGGGAAGGGGAGGATAGAGAGGGAGAGGGAGGGGAAAGGGGAATGGGAGGATAGAGAGGGAGAGGAGGAAGGGGGAAGGGGGAGGATAGAGAGGGAGAGGGAGGGGAATGGGAGGATGGAGAGAGGGAGGAGAATGGAAGGATAGAGAGGGAGAGGGAGGGGAAGGGGGAATGGGAGGATAGAGAGGGAGAGGGAGGGGAAGGGGGAATGGGAGGGGATGAGAGGGAGAGGGAGGGAAGGGGAATGGGAGGATAGAGAGGGAGAGGGAGGGAAGGGGGAATGGGAGGGATAGAGAGGAGAGGGAGGGAAGAGGGGGAATGGGAGGATGAGAGAGGGAGAGAGGGGAGGGGGAAGAGGGGGAATGGGAGGATAGAGAGAGGAGAGGGAGGGAAGGGGGGAATGGGAGGATAGAGAGAGGAGGGGAAGGGGGAATGGGAGGATAGAGAGGGAGAGGGAGGGAAGGGGGAATGGGAGGATAGAGAGGGAGAGGGAGGGAAGGGGGAATGGGAGGATAGAGAGGGAGAGGGAGGGAAGGGGGAATGGGAGGATAGAGAGGGAGAGGGAGGGAAGGGGAATGGGAGGGAGGGAGAGGGAGAGGGAGAGGGAGGGGGAAGGGGAAGGGGGGAGGATAGAGAGGGTGAGGGAGGGGGAAGGGGGAATGGGAGGATAGAGAGGGAGAGGGAGGGAAGGGGGAATGGGAGGATAGAGAGGGAGAGGGAGGGAAGGGGGAATGGGAGGATAGAGAGGGAGAGGGAGGGAAGGGGGAATGGGAGGATAGAGAGGGAGAGGGAGGGGGAAGGGGGAAGGGCAGAATAGAGAGGGAGGGAGGGGGAAGGGGGAAGGGGAGGATAGAGAGGGAGGGAGGAGGGGGAAGGGAGGATAGAGAGGGAGAGGGAGGGGAAGGGGAAGGGGAGGGAGAGGGAGAGGGAGAAGGGGGAAGGGGGGAGGATAGAGGGAGAGGAGGGGAAGGGGAATGGGAGGATAGAGAGGGAGAGGGAGGGGAAGGGGAAGGGGGGAGGATAGAGAGGGAGAGAGGAGGGAAGGGGGAAGGGGGAGGATAGAGAGGGAGAGGGTGGGATAGGGGGAATGGGAGGATAGAGGAGGGAGGGAAGGGGAGGATAGAGAGGGAGAGAGAGGGAGGGAAGAGGGAGGATAGAGAGGGAGGGGAAGGGGGAATGGGAGGATAAAAGAGGGAGAGGGAGGGGGAAGGGGGGAGGATAAGAGGGAGAAGGAGGGGAAGGGGGGAGGATAAAGAGGGAGAGGGAGTGGAAGGGGGAGGATAAAGAGGAAGAGAGGGAGGGGAAGGGGGAATGGAAGGATAGAGAGGGAGAGGGAGGGAAGGGGGAATGGGAGGATAGAGAGGGAGAGGGAGGGGGAAGGGGGAATGGGAAGGATAAGGGAGAGGGGAGAGGGAGGATAAAGAGGGAGAGGGAGGGGAAGGGAAGGATAGAGAGGGAGAGGGAGGGGAAGGGGGAATGGGAGGTCAGAGAGGGAGAGGGAGGGGAAGGGGAGGATAGAGAGAGAGGGAGAGGGAGGGGAAGGGGAGGAAATGGGGAGGGATGAGAGGGAGAGGGAGGGGAAGGGAGAATGGAAGGTAGAGAGGGAGAGGGAGGGGAATGGGAGGATAGAGAGGGAGAGGGAGGGGAAGGGGGGAAGGGGAGGATAGAGAGGGAGGGGGAAGGGGGAAGGGGGGAGGATAGAGGAGAGGGAGAGGGAGGGGGAAGGGGGAAGGGGAGGATAGAGAGGGAGAGGGAGGGGAAGGGGGAAGGGGAGGATAGAGAGGGAGGGGAAGGGGGAAGAGGGGGGAAGGGGGGAGGATAGAGAGGGAGAGGGAGGGGAAGGGGGAAGGGGAGGATAGAGAGGGAGAGGGAGGGGAAGGGGGAAGGGGAGGATAGAGAGGGAGAGGGAGGGGAAGGGGGGAGAGGGGAGGATGAGAGGAGAGAGGGAGGGGAAGGGGGAAGGGGGAGGATAGAGAGGGAGAGGGAGGGGAATGGGAGGATGGAGAGGGAGAGGGGGAGGGGAGGGGGAATGGAAGGATAGAGAGGGAGAGGGAGGGGAAGGGGGAATGGGGAGGGGATAGAGAGGGAGAGGGAGGGGAAGGGGGAAGGGGAGGATAGAGAGGGAGAGGGGAGGGAAGGGGGAAGGGGAGGATAGAGAGGGAGAGGGAGGGGAAGGGGGAAGGGGAGGATAGAGAGGGAGAGGGAGGGGAAGGGGGAAGGGGAGGATAGAGAGGGAGAGGGAGGGGAAGGGGGAAGGGGAGGATAGAGAGGGAGGGGGAGGGGGAAGGGGAGGATAGAGAGGGAGAGGGAGGGGAATGGGAGGATAGAGAGGGAGAGGGAGGGGAAGGGGGAATGGGAGGATAGAGAGGGAGAGGGAGGGAAGGGGGAATGGGAGGATAGAGAGGGAGAGGGAGGGGAAGGGGGAATGGAAGGATAGAGAGGGAGAGGGAGGGGAAGGGGGAATGGGGGATAGAGAGGGAGAGGGAGGGGAAGGGGAGGATAGAGAGGGAGAGGGAGGGGAAGGGGGAAGGGGAGGAGAGAGAGGGAGAGGGAGGGGGGGGAGAGGGAAGGGGGAGGGAGATGGAGAGGGAGGGGGAGGGGGAAGGGGAGGATGGAGAGGGAGAGGGAGGGGAAGGGGGAAGGGGAGGATAGAGAGGGAGAGGGAGGGGAAGGGGAGGATAGAGAGGGAGAGGGAGGGGAAGGGGAGGATAGAGAGGGAGAGGGAGGGGAAGGGGGAAGGGGAGGATAGAGAGGGAGAGGGAGGGGAAGGGGAGGATAGAGAGGGAGAGGGAGGGGAAGGGGGAATGGAGGAGAGGATGAGAGAGGGAGAGGGAGGGGGAATGGGAGGATGGAGAGGGAGAGGGAGGGGGAAAGGGAAGGGGAGGATAGAGAGGGAGAGGGAGGGGAAGGGGAGGATAGAGAGGGAGAGGGGAGGGAAGGGAAGGGCAGGATTGAGAGGGAGAGGGAGGGGAATGGGAGGATAGAGAGGGAGAGGGAGGGGAAGGGGAGGATAGAGAGGGGAGAGGGGGAGGGGAAATGGGAGGATAGAGAGGGAGGAGAGGGAGGGGGAAGGGGGAATGGGAGGATAGAGAGGGAGGAGAGGGAGGAGGGGAAGGGGAGGATAGAGAGGAGGAGGGAGGGGAAGGGAGGATAGAGAGGGAGGGAGAGGGAGGGGAAGGGGGATGGGGAGGATAGAGAGGGAGGGGAAGGGGGAGGGATAGAGAGGGAGAGAGGGAGGGGAAGGAGATGGAAGGATAGAGAGGGGGAAGGGGGAAGGGCGGGATAGAGAGGGAGAGAGGGGGAGGGGAAGGGGAATGGGAGGGGAATGGGAGGATGGAGAGGAGAGGGAGGGGAAGGGGAGGATAGAGAGGGAGAGGGAGGGGAAGGGGGAAGAAGAGGATAGAGAGGAGAGGGAGGGGAAGGGGGAAGGAGCAGGATAGGAGAGAGGGAGGGGAAGGGGGAATGGGAGGATAGAGAGGGAGGGAAGGGGGAAGAGGAAGGATAGAGAGGAGAGGGAGGGAGGGGGAAGGGGAATGGGAGGATAGAGAGGGAGAGGGAGGGAAGGGGGAATGGGAGGATAGAGAGGGAGAGGGAGGGGGAAGGGGGGGAATGGAAAGGATAGAGAGGGAGAGGGAGGGAAGGGGGAATGGGAGGATAGAGAGGGAGAGGGAGGGGAAGGGGGAATGGAAGGATAGAGAGGGAGGGGAAGGGGGAAGGGGAGGATAGAGAGGGAGAGGGAGGGGAAGGGGGGAAGGGGGAAGGGGAGGATAGAGAGGGAGAGGGAGGGGAAGGGGAATGGAAGGATAGAGAGGGAAGGGGGAATGGGAGGATAGAGAGGAGAGGGAGGGGAAGGGGGAAGGGGGGAGGGATAGAGAGGGAGAGGGAGGGGAAGGGGAGGATAGAGAGGGAGAGGGAGGGGAAGGGGGGATGGGGAGGAAGTAGAGAGGGAGGGGAAGGGGGAGGATAGAGAGGGAGAGGGGAGGGGAAGGGGGGGAATGGAAGGATAGAGGGGAAGGGGGAAGGGGGGAGGATAGGGAGGGAGAGGGGAAGGAGGATAGAGAGGGAGAGGGAGGGGAAGGGGGAAGGGGGGAGGATAGAGGGAGGGAGGGAAGGGGGAGGATAGAGAGGGAGAGGGAGGAAGGGGGAAGGAAGGATAGAGAGGGAGAGGGAGATAGAGAGGGAGAGGGAGGGGAAGGGGAAGGGGGAAAGGGAGGATAGAGAGGGAGGGGAAGGGGGAAGGGGAGGATAGAGAGGGAGAGGGAGGGGAAGGGGGAAGGGGAGGATAGAGAGGGAGAGGGAGGGGAAGGGGAGGATAGAGAGGGAGGGTGGGAGGATAGAGAGGGAGAGGGGAGGGGAGGATAGAGAGGGAGGGAAGGGGGAAGGGGGAGGATAGAGAGGGAGGGGGAAGGGGGGAAGGGAGGATGAGAGGAGAGGGGGAGGGGGGAGGATGAGAGGAGAGGGAGGGGAAGGGGGGATGGGAGGATAGAGAGGAAGAGGGAGGGGAAGGGGGGAAGGGGGGAGGATAGAGAGGGAGGGGAAGGGAAGGAGAATAGAGAGAGGAGGGAGGGGAAGGGGAAGGGGAGGGATAGAGGGATTTTGATTTTGATTTTGATATGTTTATTCATACTATATACATTGTATACACATGAATAGGGAGGGGAAGGGGGAAGGGGAGGATAGAGAGGGAGAGGGAGGGGAAGGGGAGGATAGAGAGGGAGAGGGAGGGGAAGGGGAGGATAGAGAGGGAGAGGGAGGGGAAGGGGGAAGGGGAGGATAGAGAGGGAGAGGGAGAGGGAGGGGAAGGGGGGATGCGAGGATAGAGAGCTAAAGGGAGGAGAATGAGAGGATAGAGAAGGAGGGAAGGGGGAGGATAGAGAGGGAGGGGAAGGGGGAAGGGGAGGATAGAGAGGGAGGGGAAGGGGAAGTGGAGGATAGGGAGGGAAGGGGGAAGGGGAGGATAGAGAGGGAGAGGGAGGGGAAGGGGAGGATAGAGAGGGAGAGGGAGGGGAAGGGGAGGATAGAGAGGGAGAGGGAGGGGAAGGGGAGGATAGAGAGGGAGAGGGAGGGGAAGGGGGAAGGGGAGAGAGAGAGAGAGAGGGAGGGGGAAGGGGGGAAGGGGAGGATAGAGAGAGGAGAGGGAGGGGGAAGGGGGAAGGGAGGATAGAGAGAGAGGGAGGGGAAGGGGAAGGGGAGGATAGAGAGGGAGAGAGAGGGAGGGGGAAGGGGGAATGGAAGGATAGAGAGAGAGAGGGAGAGGGAGGGGAAGGGGGAAGGGGAGGATAGAGAGGGAGAGGGAGGGGAAGGGGGAAGGGGAGGATAGAGAGGGAGAGGGAGGGGAAGGGGAAGGGGGGATGGGAGGATAGAGAGGGAGAGGGAGGGAAGGGGGGGGTGGGAGGATAGAGAGGGAGAGGGAGGGGAAGGGGAGGATAGAGAGGGAGAGGGAGGGGAAGGGGAGGATAGAGAGGGAGAGGGAGGGGAAAGGGGAATGGGAGGATAGAGAGGGAGAGGAAGGGGGAATAGGAGGATAGAGAGGGAGAGGGAGGGGAAGGGGAAGGGGGAAAGGGAGGATAGAGAGGGAGGGGAAGGGGGAAGGGGAGGATAGAGAGGGAGAGGGTGGGGAAGGGGGAAAGAGAGGATAGAGAGGGAGGGGAAGGGGGGATGGGAGGATGGAGAGGGAGAAGGAGGGAAGGGGGAATGGAAGGATAGAGAGGAAGAGGGATCAACAGTCTCACAAATTCATATTTGTATGCATGCATATACAGACAGAGATTTACTGACACACATACACACATACACACATATACACACACACACAAATACACACCCCCCCCCCCCATACACACACACACACACACACACACACACACACACACACGTAAGGATGGGGGTGGCTGTGGTGCTTATCTGAACTAACACATACCTCCCTTACTCCTGTGTGAAGAAAAGTCTCCTCCAAATTATTATGATATCCTTCTCTATTCTGCAAATAGCTCACTCTTTCTTGCTCGCTCACTCGTCCTCTCTCTCCCTCCCTCCCTTGCTCTTCCTTTCTGAAGCTTCTGGCAGACTTGAAATAATTACTTTGCCCCAATCAACTAGCCTAAAGATTGAGTGGCATATGGGAAATGTCCAAAATATGAAAGACAATGTAACAAACTGACAAAGACGTATACATTTCTTTGGAGTTTTTGGCTTTGGCCATCTTATTTAGCTATTTGGACATGAAGGGATATTCAACGTGATCATCCACTTTCCCTTCCCCATACAAACGCACTGCTGGCGGTCTGATTGACAGGTGATAATCCCGCAGTTTCTTAGGCTTGATAGCCACCATACCCGAGGAGTTCGTGAAGAATGGAAACATAGCACATCAGCATAACATTTTAGCAAAGACATCTGCTTTCATTGAAATATTGAAAGCAGGACGAAATAGCCTTTCCTACACGCTAATATGAGACAATATATCTTGACCTTCTTTTTTTCTTCGTAACTGAACAGACTCATCCAACTGGGGTCTTAAATCCATATAAATATTTATCGCATATGTAGTTATATGTACACAATTACCATTTTTTCCCTAATATTTTAAATAAATATCTGTATTCTGTAAATTAATAAAAATAATAGATGTTATTTTTTAAAGACAATTATGATTTTGGGAGTAAAGTATTACCAATTATGATGGAAAGGCTTCTATATTATTATATTCACTTCTGTGTCCCACTTTCCTTCCTCTCTCTCCATCCAGTTCTTGATAAATAGTTATCTCATCTTATGACTTTTAACAATTCGGTATCAGAAACTAGATATGCAAAACCTATTTGGTTTCACTTTATCTCTTGTTTGTCTTTTGCAAGTACATTTCTTCTAAACATATAAAAAGTCAAATGCAAGAACACATGTATTTGCACTTACCTTTGATGAATATCTTCCATAATACACTTTTACTTTACAAAAGATGACTGATTGCAGAGTTTTTCCTTATTCTAAAGGTAAAACATAAAAAAGAAAATATAGTAATCATTGCATATGAATAAGTATATCAAGAAATAATGTACTATATAATTTTCAATTTTATTACTTTAACAAGTACACTTTTTACAAAGAAAGAAAAATCATCACTTAACTTATTTTCATTCTCAGATGACATTGCAAGCAAAAGATTACAAACATTCATTGGTTTCTGAAGACAGTTGGCTTTTTACTTATTTAATGTAATTTGACATTGCATTTCTTCCTGCTAAGCTGAACAGACAATAATGTCCTTTACCTTTTGATGACGGTGCATCACACCCGTGTGACACGGCTAAATGCCCGATGACGGGGCGACGCACCAGTGTGACTTTCCCGATGCAATATTGCATAGGCCCGGCATAGGGTTAATATGGTCTTCATCACGTTTTCAGTGCTCCCCTCATTTATAGAGATACTAATGGATATCAAGTTACATGGCACAAAAGTTCTTCACAGGAAAATATGGCCACATAACATAAATACCAGAACAGGAAGATAAACCATGGATGTACCAGATTAGCTTTTGTTCTTCAGATTGTGAGAACACCTTTCTTTTGGGCTATCTGGTGTTTCTTCCTGAATGCCATGAGCTGGAGGGAAGATTTCATCAAGTAGGTTTTCCAGCCACATCCAGATATCTGCCCAGCCATCAGCAAAGATCCACAACCACCAGCCTGTCAGGAGAAGTTTTTAAAGAAATGCTAAGAGTTCTTTCTCTCATTAATGAGCTGGATTATAAGTCAAAATAAAGGTTAGAACTGCTGTGTCACCGTGCTTCTTTATATCAATCTATGTAATTTGAAAGTGACTTAAAAGCACTGAATAAAGTCAAAACCTTATTGTATATTGAAGTATGAGGGATTTCTTTTGTACTCTCATATATATATCTTTTTTTTTTGCTAACTTCATATCCAAAAAGGTCTACCTCTGGAGTGGTTTCTTAATTTCATTCTGGTTGTAAATGCCTTTTGTTCTCTGATTTAAAACAAAGAGAACATTTGGATCTGTTGTTTGGTGAACAGTTGATGTTAGACAGGGTATCAGTCAGGCAAAGATGACACTGCCTAAAGCATTCCAGAAGATGAAAGAATTAAGCACTTTATTTGTGCACATGCTACATATTATATATATATCTAACATGAGGAAAGATCTCAAATGCACATGCTCTAATTCTATTATCATAAAAAAATAGTTGCATTTTTGGAATCCATAGGTAAAAATCTACATGATGATACTTTAAAATATTACAATTATTTTCTGGCTTCCAGTTGATTATTGGCACCGATTGACAATGAGCAAGACTAGAGTTCTTTAGGGGTTAAATAATATTTATGTATCATTTTGGTACTGTGCTATCAGGTTTGTTGTAAAGGAAATAATAATGCATGTTTTTTACTATATGACGATATGTTAAGTGTAAACTTGCATGAGAATCTTTGTGGCATTATTACAAATACTAAAATGAAGCACATTACATATCGTTCAGGTTAATCTGTAATGCTTACTGTTGTAATTACAACACTTAAAACTTGTGGAAATGTAGAAAATAAAAGTTTTTCTGATTCAGAACAATTGTTCAGTTACTAAAATAATATAGTTATTCTTTTTACAAAATAAATATCATTGGATTCTTCCTAAGTCTAAAAGAAAACAATTATGTAAATAATACTGATCTACCTTTTTTTCAAATATCATAATGTTGCTTTTCACTTAAACTTTTATATAGCTTACTCTCCTCCAAAACTTGTCTCATCCTTTCAATAAACCTATTTTGTTATTATGTTCCTAAGGCATTATATCAACATGGTAGTGCTTTTGGCATTCAAACTGGTCTTCAGTATTTTTAAATGAATGTCTCTGTAGTATAAACCTAAATAAATAAAAAACATTGCCACATAACAAAATATAAATGCAAATTCCCAGATAAATTGGGATAATAGACAGAAATATAAAAAAAACTATAGTAGTAAAGTTACAAACCTAATTCATATGTAGACATTCATACTACAGAGTCTGGGTAGCTGAAAATGCATCAGTGTAATGTTTGAATCTTTTCCCTTAGCAATAAAAAAAGACTTATCTAATACCAATATTATAATTAAAAAAAATATTTAAGGATGACATATTGGAAATAATTACAAATATAATATATTTTCCTTTTATCTGATGGCACTAAATATGCTGGAACAAACTTCATAATGACAAATATAGAAAGTGTAAAGAAAATCATTTCATGTTGAAAATTGTGTCATTGACACTGATTTACATAAATTGTAAATATGTATCTTGCACTGTGAAATTTTTAACCCTCATTCACACCTCCTGAGACAGTCCTTAGCATAACTATATAAAGAAAAATAGTGCCTTCATGTTCTGTACATGAACCAAATCATTATTGTACTCTAATGTTGGTTCACTTTTCATAACTATATACGATCATGAGTTTTCTTGGACCAAACAAAGCAGAAACAGTTTACTGATGAATCTATATTACTTCTTAAAGATTAAAATATAACACTGAATTATAACTGTTAACAATGTGATACAATTAAACAATAATACCTTTAGTAATCTCTTTATGGTTGGAGAAAGCTCTCAAAGAAAACATTTTTCTATGTATTACAAGTATGAATCAGAACGGCACCTTATATATAAATAAAGCTAGTGGAAAATAACTAAAACATTACTTTACAACTTTATGAATAAAAAAAATACACTACTAATATAAGAGCAGTAAATTTACTTACATTTTTATAAATAGAGAAGCAGACCATAATTACTTTCTCTACAGCTGCCAATATTATGAACATATTGAAGATCACTAGTTCTATCTGCTACATTACTTATGAAGTGTTATGGCAAGAGACTTACTGTAATACTTGTGATGCTTGCAGTGTGAAAATGTAAAATTATAATATAAACTTTTTTGGCAGTTCTACCAATACTGTAAATGTCTCTTATTACTTACATATTCATCCTTAGATTGTGCAGACCTAGTCATAATGAAAAAAAAAGTTTAAACATAATTGTACACATATACACATATAAGAAGCAGCATCAGATGTTAGTAGTAGGAAAAAAAATTAAACAATCAAATTCTCTGATGCTCAAACCCTGTGAATTGGTTCTTCATATAGATCCAAACCATCTTAAATTGTTATCGCCACTGTCACAAATGACTTTGATTTAAGGGCGGCAAATCATTTGTAAGTGGTCAGTCAATCCAAAAGCCAAAAGTTAAAAGCTAATTGTCATGCACTTATGAAGGAAAATCAACTCTGATAATAGTAAGATTGATGCTTTTCCAGTTTGTAATTGAGGGATAATTTTTACATTTTAATGAATAAAAATGTAAATTCCAAACTATTATGAGAGAACAAATAAATGAATACAAAAAGCATAGAATAAAATAAAAATGGAAAAAGATGTTCCTGTATAGAGAAAATACATAGATAAACAAGTCAAATCATATATGTATCTTATCCAATAACTCTGGGTGGCAAGATATTATTACTATGGCATCAGTGGTCATGTCCATGTGTAGCATGCATGTCATGTCATGATTTAAATATAGTGACAGATGACAAGATATTCATGCCATGCAAGGTGCACTGTGCAGATTGTACTTTAATCAAAGTGTATACACACATTACTGGTTAACGTTAATGATATTGATAATTATAAACATGTCAAGTTGCTTTAGGTTCTCCAGCCAGTATAACCACATGAGGGGGTCAGTACCAAGGGCAGGTTCATTCCCCTAGCATAATACCAGAGCACTATCCCCTGGGCATCTCAGCACACCAGCAGAAGAGAATAGATACAAAATAATAAAGCCATTGCCTATACATCAAATATCAGTATATCAGGTTCTTTGCCTATCCAATGGCTAATATAGATCACAAAGTATGGAAAAACAGCACTTATGAGGATTGTCTAGACGGATGGCCATGTACCTTGCACAAACACCCAGAGTTATTGGGTTAATACTTAACCAAATACTGTATAACAATAGAAAAAACAAACAATATCTTTTTGGCTTGGAAATACAGCAGATACTATAATTTCCTTATTTATTTGAATAAAAATTCATAAAATGTTATTTACATTTAATCAATCAAAAGGTACATAACAAAACCAGCAATAAAAACTCGAAATGCATTCCAGACGTGAAAGCTGCTGCAAAGATCAAAATGGAGTTCTCGATCGGTCAAAAGAGAGAGTAAAGGATGGTAGGAGGCCTCTTCTAACCCTTGTAGATAAGGCATGTTATGTCGGAAAGCAACGACAGCTTCAGTGGAGAGGTAACTACTCTCTCGAAGAGGTTCATCCAGTTCTGGGAGGTTAATGACTCTTTCATTTAATTCTAGTTTCTCTGTGGACTGACAGTACTGACAAAGACCACAGTTTGTGAAATTATTTATCAGGCTATCTTCTAGGGCACCATCCTCATACTCTCTCAATCTAATGTTAGGGTCTTCATGCATTCTGTAAGGTAAAGGCACGTGAGGTTTACCTTTCTCGACATCATCACTCCTTGCGTCCTTGCTTTCAAGAACAAGAATATCTGATGCTACATCTGGAGCAGACGACACTGGAGAAAGACTGCTTGTACATTTCTTTACATTTCCTGAGTGTTCATTACCAGGTATAATAGCCATGTTTGTTGACAGTGGACTAAGCACTGAATATGATGGGTCTTGGTGATAAATATTCTTTAAATGTACATATTCTGGATTCATGTGGTTTAAAGGATTCTCATTTGGATGTATGATGATTGGTGATTTTATTCCTGAATGATTTTCTGAATAATCTTGTACTGTTGAAGCAAGCCTTTCAGGTTTTCCATCAGAAACAATTTCAATATTTACAGTTTCAGTGCAATTGTTCACTGGAAAATGTTTATGGCTTAAATGAAAAATGTTATGTTCTACCGACTCTTGCCGTGTGTTAGATACTATAGTCGCATCTGAGGACTCCAAATAACTACCATCTCCTGGTTTCATAACCTGGATATTTCTCTGACATTCAGGTGATTCTGGGAAGAGCCCAGAGTGTAAGCAATCATTATCAGATCTGTCATTTTTTCCTGAAGCAATTGCATTTTCTTTTTCCATGTTATCAACCCTAGGGGGAAGCCTTATGGATTCAGGTTTTGATTTTGGATTATCTCTTTTTGTTTTTCCCTCCGATGAATCAATCTTTACAGTAACTTTCACTTCTCTCTCGTCTTCCTTCACCTCTTCACTATTTCCGTGAACCGTGCTGCTCAGACGTTCCTTTCTTTTGGTAGTTCTCTTACCTACCAAGACGCCCTTCTCCCTAACTACATTCTGACTATCGGCTAACTTCTCCTGGCTTCTTTTCTTCCCTCGCTTCGGAGATCTGTCCAGAACCCCTGACTCTCCCGTAGCACCACCTGATGCGAATCCCTATTCTTGAATGTGCCGACGGTGAGTGGCAGTGTGCTTCAGGTCTTCCAGCTGCTGGTGTCGACGTACTAGATCTGCCCTTCCGCTTTTGATCATCCTAGAATGTATGTGTAAAAGTATGAGTTTATGAAATCTTTCTTGATTTTTTTTTCTTGGTTATACTTGTAGATGTGGTGGATATGAATAATCTACTGAATGATTTTAGACAAGTTTAATCAACATTTTAAAAATACCAAAATGTGAATCCAATTTTAAGTCCCAGCATATGTAATTTTCTTTTTACTATACAACAATACATGTCATAAAGTCTATTCAATTTCCTCTTATACTTTATCAAGCAGATAAAATTACTGAAACTAAACAGTGCATGTATGTACACATTTTTAAATATTCAGTTCAATTGTTCAAATACCATGTATCATTTTAATGCAATGAATACTTATATTTTTTATGGTATTCAAATCCAGTACTGTTTTTTGCATATATAGAAACATGATCAAATAAAGTAACCATAAATCATTACAAAATATTTTTGATAGTGAAATAAAATAAAATAAAACATAAAGTGAATTAAATGAAAGAAACATTATCACTAGCAAAACTTCCATTAAATATTAACCCTAAACTCCTATCCACCATGTTCATGATGAAAACTGGCTAGGTGCATCAGTCCTGTCCGTCAGTATTGTGGAAAGGCTGTAAATAACTAGTGGGCTTTTCTGATGCCTTTTTTTTTTTTTGGTTATGAATGGGATGTATGGCATGTCTGCTAATATTTCTAGTACTCTTTGGCTAGGTTTCGCAAGCCACATCCAGTATATTAGCCCCATATCACCATGCCCCTTGGAGGCCTATCTCTCTCTCAGCCAGTCAGACAGCTGTGTTCCCCCTATCTTTTTTTCCTTTTCTTTCTTGAGAATGAAATATAGTGAGTGTAAGATAGCAATTCTAGTGCTGTATGGCATATTTGATGCAGGGAACTCCCCCTTCCTCCTTTATCTCACCCACCCTCTCCCCACACCATACTCTTCCGTAGCATATGATACAGTTGCATTATAGTATATCATTGTCTTTTAACCCGTTAATGACGGGTGACAAGATACCACGTTAAGCGGTTCCAGGGTCAGCCGGCGGGGAAGAGATATTTCGTCATGGCTATCCTCCTGGCCTGGTGATCGGGCGTACAGCGCTCGGCCACAGCCAGTGCGGGCGAAAATCCCGAGGCGTTAGGCTTATGTGTTAGAAATATCCCGGCATTTCGACTATTAGGAGCCAAAATAGCCCCAGCTTTAACGGGCTAACTACTCATACTCCTAGATAGATATTCTATTGTGGTCAGTGACAAAACATGTTCTTTATTGCTTCATTTGTGCTTTATTTGCATTCCCTCCAGCCACACACACTTTATCAAAACCATCTTCCCATGCCCGTATTAGGCCCTCCTCTCCCTAAGCCTCAGTTTAACCCATTGGTCGCGGTATTTAAAAAAGGTCTGTGCAATAGGATGGCTGTTTTACATGTCTGGCATGATGCCATCCGCGTCTATGACCGACTCTGCCTTTGCAGCAAATCATGCCATCCGCTGCTAATGGGTTAATGTTGCCTCAGGATATATTACTGTCTTTTTACCATTCATACATCAGCACGAATATCCCATTGTTTACTATAAAGAAACATGTTCTTATTTTTGCTCTATTTCTGTAATATTTACATGTTCTATATGCTGGTGTTTTATAGGCATGGATCTTATTCACATTTTCCTTCCTACTAAGGGGTAACTTGAAATATTCTGCTGTTTAGACCATTTGGAGCCAAAACAGCCCTGTCAACAACAGGTTAAAACAAAATGTACTCTAAACAGACTAAACAGTCTAAACAGACCCACAACAAATACTTATACACAGACTAACACATAACTAATGTACAAAGAAAGCACTAAATAATTAAAGACAACTAACTTACCCAGTGTCTAACAATAACAATATCAATATTTATGATAAAATCAACCAAATAAAACTAAATCATTGAAGACCCCTTACTTAGCTTCCCAGTGTCTGAGTTCCTGCTCATACTGCTCCCTCTGCTTCTTCGCTCTCTCACGAAATACCTCTTGCTCCTCCTCTGGCAGACGACGCCATCTGCTAGCAGCACCAGTAAGGAATTCCTGAAAGACAATGCGATTTATGCTCCTATTCTTTCACCTAAATGATTAAGGAAAGATTGATGCAAAGATGAATGTTGTTGGTCTCTAGCATCTTATACGATTATCATCATCCAATCTGTATTCGTCTATTTATTAGATTTGTGCATTCTCTAAATACTGATCATTAAAAAAACGAACTCACACTCATACAAATAGACACACACACACAGACACAGACACAGACACACACACACACACACACACGCACAGACACACAGACACACAGACACACAGACACACAGACACACACACTCACACACTCACTCACTCACTCACTCACTGTAAAATTTTAAACACCAAATTCAAACACAAAGCCTAAGAGGACAAAAGCCTCACCTTGAGAGGAGCTTCCCCTCGGTCCAAGGAGAGCAGGTACAAGGTGAAGGCATTGCCAGGGTGCTTCGGCTTCCCCAGTTCTTCCGTCTCTTTCTTTTTGTCTCTCCTGATCTGCCGTTTCAATTTGTCTTGCGATCTTTTCCGCTTGAGGTCCTTCATACTCTCAATCTGCTGTGGGGTGAGCTTTTTCATGTACTCCTTGTATCTAATGGGAGAAATATCATATTCATTATTTTATAATTTGGATATATTCTAAATTAACTTTCTAGTCTTTGTAAATATTGTTTGGATATATAAAAATTATGTGAATCTATAAGCAGATTTGGATATATTCTGTAATATAATATATATTTTGTGTATCCCTTCATCATACAAGTTGTTGTGCAAATCTTATTTGAAATAAACTTACCTCAAGGACAAGACCTTATTTCAGTTATTAATATCTCACACTATCACATCCCTTCTAAAGTTATAAATGTACATTAGTTATATATATGGAAAATATCTGATTATATATATATA
>BOPN01000863.1:385742-389875 GCA_017312705.2 Penaeus japonicus | reverse complement strand
GGGGGGGGGGGGGGGGGGGGGGGGGGGGGGGGGGGGGGGGGGGGGGGGGGGGGGGGGGGGGGGGGGGGGGGGGGGGGGGGGGGGGGGGGGTGGGGGGGGGGGGGGGGGGGGGGGGGGGGGGGGGGGGGGGGAGAGAGGGGGGGAGAGAGAATATATGTATATATGTATATATATACATATATATATGAATAGATATACACACACGCACACACATGTGTGTGAATATCACGAATCTATATATTATATATGCACATATATATATCTATATATATATTCCTACTCACATATATATATATTTATATATATGTATATGTATAAATGTATACATTCACATATACACAGATGAATATACATACATACATATATGTATATACATATTCATACATATATACATATATTGAGATCGATAGATATATACAGAAACACAGACATATATACATATATATGTGTATATATAGATTTATACATGTATATATCTATACATATGCATATACACACATGTATATACATATATATATATACATATATACTTGTACACACACACACACACAAACACACACACATATATATATATATATATGTATATATATAATGTATATATGTATGTATATGTATATATTTCCATATGTTCATGCACACACATATGTATATATTTCTATATGTTCATGCACACACATATGTATTTATTTCTATATGTTCATGCACACATATGTATATATATACATATATATATGCACACACACATATATATGCGTAAGTACAAACTTGAGATGTTAGTCGATGTGTAAGCTTTTATCTCAGGAACGAAAATATAATTTTGAATGGATAATTATTGTGTAGCTTTGATATCGGGCCAAAATATCAGAAAATCATACATATTTCTGTTAGAGTATATGTGAATATATTGACACTTATAGTAGATGTGTATTGTAAATGGGAGATATTAAACACTGTAATATTGTAACATATTATAATATATATTCAAATATTGCACAAACTTATCAATTATTCTATACTATAGCACAGTATCAATGACCATATCCGCCATGGCCACCTCCATGGCCATATCCACCTCCGTGGCCGCCTCCATGGCCGCCTCCGTGTCCGTATCCACCTCCGTGACCACCTCCATGGCCATATCCACCCTTGGGACCTGCCAGGTTGAAATTGCTATTGGAGATGCCGCCTACTCCATATCCACCGCCGTGTCCTCCGTGTCCATATCCACCACCATGTCCTCCCCCGTGCCCGTATCCGCCGCCATGTCCTCCCCCGTGTCCATATCCACCGCCATGTCCTCCCCCGTGCCCATATCCGCCACCATGTCCACCTCCGTGTCCGTATCCACCGCCATGGCCATGTCCGCCGTCAGCTTGACATACGGCAGCTAGACTTGCTACACCAACCAACGCAAGAATAATCTTCTGCAAATAGAATCAAAACTAATAAAGAAAACTAGATTCTCATTATCGTCCAAATACTGAATAGCTTTCTTCCGCGTCCGACATACGCTCATATGTCCACATTTCTTTATGTAAATTCAAAAACTACTCATTCTTATAGCTGCCACAGTGCACAGTGCTTTACCATGTTGCCGCCGGGAGAGAACTTGTCACTCTCTGCGTTCATACAGCGTTTTATACCGAACGTTTCACAGCTTACTCGCTCACCCGGAATGTCAAGTACCAATACTTTCACTTGCAGAGAGAGAGAAAGAGAAAAAAAAAGACTTACAGGACAAGAGTCATGACACCCGTGCACATATTCCATTTCAGAATGTCTATCGATTTATACGATTTTAGAAATACAATCACTTATTATGCTGTACTTTTGGTGTCATCGCCTCAAGAGAAATCTTGTTTGGTTGGAGAAGTTGTGGGTTTAGTATTTCCAGTCTGTTCTTCGATCATACGTACACACGCGCGCTCACACGCCCGCAAATAAAACCACACATACACCCAAAGGCGCAGGAGATATTATGGAAAATGGGGAGACAAATGACGCTATAAAGGCCCATGAAATTAATTAGAGACACCAATCACATTCATTTATTCCAATTCGACTATGAAGCATATTTCCATATAAAAATACATGGGTAAAGATACAATGTCACTAAACTAGCTATGCTATTGTAACATTAGCTATGCCAAACAAGGATGAAGTTATCGATTACTTGTAGCAACTCAAAGACACATATTTTCGAGTAAAAAGAAGCTTATGCTGTCATGACACAACAGAAGCAAAGAAAAAAAGAAAAAAGAAAAAGAAAAAAAAAAGTATTTCAGTCAACATAGATTACTCATTATTTAGAAGAAAGAGGCTGGATACTTATTTTTTCCGTTCCTTTTTTTCTGTTTTCTTTGCTAATAAGAAATATATCATGTGTGCCAATGTGACCAATAATCTGATAAAAGTCTCGTAACTAGACGGATCAATCTCAACTCGATAGGGATACCCTAATCGGACAATCCTGCGCCATATAACAAAGACAGAAGTTAGAGATCCTTGATAGAACTCTACACTATTTAACAAATTAGCTTTAATAAGAGAGCATTGTACACCTATCGGTCTGAGGGGCCCTTACCTGAAATATCTACTGTATACTTCGCAATGATCATCTCATTAGGGTGATTATGATGTTACTCATTCAAATTCACACACATATGATATATATATATATATATATATATATATATATATATATATATATATATATATATATATATATATATATATATGTGTGTGTGTGTGTGTGTGTGTGTGTGTGTGTGTGTGCATATTATATATATGTATGTATACATATGTATGTATATATATGTATATATAATTTTTACTTATATATACATAAATATAATATAATATAATATATATATATATATATATATATATATATATATATATATATATATATATATGAACATGTGCTTATATATGAGTACCAATATATTTCTTTAGAAAGAAAGAGAAAGAGTGCATGTATGATTACATATACAAAGTTGTGAAATTTACTAGACTATAAAGCTCACTCAAAGTGAATTCAGCGCCATCTGCCATTCAGTACAGGAATGTACATATCACATACAGGAATGTACATATCTGTTAGATGGATCAAAAGAGATCGCAGTCCACGCACCACATCATGAACGAAGAATATATACGTTGCTTCAGTCCCTCATGGAAAGAAGTCCTTAGGAGAGTGAGAGGGCATTCACATCCTAAGTATATTTTCTAATTGGAGGAGCACCATTCTCCTGAATATTATGAGGCGCTATTATTCTAATAATGTCAGATTATATGTTTCTACCATTATTTGTGATTGGATATGATTAGAAGCGTGTTTAGGAGGGGGCCATTAATCAAGAAATCACGAAAAAAACGAGGCAGGATTTGTATTGTCACCACATTAACGACGAATATGAGGATGAACGAAACATTCCAACGAGATAGAGCGCTCGTGAATAGATGTGTGTATTTTTTTTTTTTTTTTTTTTTTTTTTTTTTTTTTTTGTTTATAAACAAGGTTTCTTTGAAAATGAGAATTTTAAATACGGCCAAAATAGTCATACTTTTTGTTGGGTTCTTAGCTTGTTAAACAAAGATATAGTATTCGTTGTTTGATGCAGTGGGCATAACATCCAGTGGTTGTACGGTGTCTCAGTACCCCGCCAACCCATGAAAAAAGATATTAAACTATAAAAAGAATACTAAAGATAAATCCTATAGACTTCTTTTAAAAGGTTGTCGTATATTTTAACAGCATAACAAAGTAACGCGCGCGAGGTTGTGATTTATTATTTCGAGTAAAGCAAACACACCAGCTCATGTTGACAGTGGCATTCAACATAGGCATAATCTTTTCATATTTCACTTCTTTTCTTGGCTGTGATTTATATGCTCATGGGAGTTTTTGTGTTAAAAGTGTGCTTGTCTGTGTGTGTGTGTGGGGGGGGGAGCTAGTATTCTGGCCAATCCACCTCGCAGGAATATACATGCATATATATGTGTGTATGTATATATATACATATACGTATAAATGAATATATATGTATATATGTATATATATACATATACATATATATGTATATATGTATATATATATATATATATGAATAGATATACACACACGCACACAC
>BOPN01000863.1:365742-373242 GCA_017312705.2 Penaeus japonicus | reverse complement strand
TTATGGAATTGTGAAGTTATAGAATTGTGAAGTTATAGAATTGTGATGTTATAGAATTGTGAAGTTATAGACTTACGTAGTTATAGAATTGTGAAGTTATAGAATTACAAAGATAGAATTACAAATTTATAGAACTGTGAAGTTATAGAATTACAAAGACAGAATTACAAATTTATAGAATTGTGAGTTATAGAATTGTAAAGTTATAGAATTGTGAAGTTATGGAATTGTGAATTTATAGAAATGTGAAGTTATAGAATTGTGAAGTTATAGAATTGTGAAGTTATAGAAATGTGAAGTTATAGAGATGTGAACTTATAAAATTGCGAAGTTATAGAATTGTGAAGTTACAAAATTGTGAAGTTATAGAATGTGATGTTAAGGAATTACGAAGGTATAGAATTGTATGGTTATGGAATTGTGAAATGACTGCATTGGAAAGTTATAGAATTATTTGCTTTCTTATTTAATCAAAAGCTGTGAGTGACTACAATTTGCATTTTTTTTTTCTTTTTACATGTATTATGTGAATTACGTGTTATATTTTGTTCATGATACCAAAAAGATTTTTTGATTGATGATTTATATTGTAGCATTGTGTTATATTGATTCAAGTGAATAAGTTCTATGTTTGTGTTAGTGTGTGTACGGTTTATATTGTATTATGCTGATGAATTAATTTCAAAGTAGTCTCCTCCAGGTTATCAACTTTTAGATAATGAATTTTATTAATTTTGCTTAATTCTTCCTATGAATAATGAAGTTAATTTTACTCTAGCTTTTATTCTTGACAATTGAATTTTATCAAATGCATTATCTTCGTTCAATTAAGCATTTTTCTTCACGGTTATTTTAGATGAATTTTATTCAAAATATACCGGCCAGTAAGAATCATAGAATTGACTGTATCCTTTAAAAAAAGTAATAATAATAATGATAAATAAACAAATAAAATAAAAAGATAAATAAAGAAATATATGATATAACAAAAATTATAACTTTTATGGAAGACCTATAATTTTTTCAAGTAAACACTGAACAAAAAATGTTACTGTAATCATATATGGATATGTATAATTCATCATTTGATATGATTATACGAAATGCCACCGAAATTCACGTTCAATACCTTCTATTTTACAAGTACAAAGGGACCTGTTCTTAAGTTCTTGTTTGGAATTGTGGAAGAGTATTTAGGAATATATATTTATTGATAACATATATGCAAATATACATATATAAATATACACATATATACATATATATACGCACATATATAATCATACATACATATGTATACATATATGCACATATATGTATATATACATATATGGATATATGTTTATATTTATTGATGCATATATGTTTAGATTTATATACATATGTATATATATATACATATACACACATGTTTGTATGTGTATATAAACATTTATGTAAAACTATATAAATGTGTGTGTGCCTGCTCATATATAAATAGACACATATATACTCACTAAAAACATTCATAGAGGTTGCTCCATTAAGAATATTTCTTTCGCATAGTCGAAAGAAGAACACTTGAAATCTTCATTCTCACACATTTTCCGTTTGTTTTTTCATACGGGAAGGTAAATGGTATTTGCGCATGACCCCCCCCCCCCCATATATCCCGTGTTTATGTGTGCACTTGTGTATGTGTATTGAAAAGAGTATGTATGTAGGAATATAGGTATATATATATGTATATATGTATATATACATACATACATACATACATACATACATACATACATACATATATACATATGCATGTATCTATTTCTCTATCCACCCAGACACACTTGCACACACACACACACACACACACACACACACACACACACACACACACACACACACACACACACACACACACACACATATATATATATATATACATAAATATTGTCCGTGGATTCTTGCGATCTAATTTCAGAATTTGGTAAAAGCCCGTTGTTTTGACAAACATAAGTAAACTTTTCATCTTTAGGACCGTAGACTTGTGTCTTTTCGAAGCCGTGATATTAACAAATAGGTGAATAAGACAAGATAAATGATACATAAACATATAAAAACACAGGTATTTCCAAACACATTATTAGGATAAGGATAACAACGGTTAAAGACAAGAAAATAAAATGAAGTCACAGTTTTTGGAGCTCACGTTAATTGGATACAATAGCCGGATAGTTTAGGGTCATATTTGATGAAGCCTCTGAGTAAAATGAATAGAAAGAAAGTGAAAAAATAAATTCTTGCTTTAGTGAAAATGATAACATCAACATGTAAATGGAAAATATCAAAAACGATTCATTTAAAATTCATAATGATACATAGATATTTGTACTTATATATATGTATATATATACATATATATTTATATATATATATGTGTGTGTGTGTGTGTGTGTGTGTGTGTGTGTGTGTGTGTGTGTGCGTGTGTGTGTGTGTTTGCACATAATTATTACTATAATCATTATCATATGATGCAAATAATACATACCGATGCTTCTCCAGGCGGTGCGAGCACACGAAGGCCGCACAACATAAAAAGCCCGAGACGCCAAGTAACAACGGTAAAACGCTGTCGAGAGCCACTGAGGAAAAATACCAAAAACTGAGAAATTAAGACATAGAAAAAGGTTACGAGAAGGAAAATGTCAGATGAAATGTCAAAAATGAAAAGTATAAGAAGGTTAACACAGGTTAGGAAAATGTAGTCTGATTGAAAAAAATAAGATTGGTCAGTCGAAGAGAATAAGAAAATGGTTGTGTCAGCCTTTGAATTATATGACTTGTTCCAGAACCTAATAATAGCTGGAACAAAGCATCTTGAATAATGCCAGGTTCGATGATATTACAAAATAAAAGGATAAATCTACATGAGAACAGTAGTGTCCCTGGCGCTTTATCATATTTGAGAAGCAGGTCTGTTTTTTGTGCAATACAGGATGAGATGCTTTCAAGGTGTTTCTCAACACTCAAGTGAGGATCTAGCTTTAGATATCTTTTTTTTTTCTTGTTTTCTTTTTTTTTTACCCGATCACTCAAAACTGATAAGTCTGGATGGAGCGGAAAAAGGGGGCGGAATCTTTTAACTGTGATGGAGTCGGTCTTCTTGCCAATGAGCTCATGTGTGTGTGAGTAATATATATATATATATATATATATATATATATATATATATATATATATATATATATATATATATATATATATATATATATATATATATATAATACATATATATATATATATATATATATATATATATATATATATATATATATATATATATATATATATATATATATATATATATATATATACATATATATATGCACATGCACTTATATATAAGTATCAATATATTTCTTTAGAAGGCAAGAGAAAGAGTGCATGTATGATTACATATACAAAGTTATGGTATTTACTAGACTATAAAGCTCACTCAAGAATTTAATTCAAGCGCCATCTGTCATTCAGTAGTGGATCAAAAGAGACCGCAGTCCACGCACCACGTCATGAATGAAGAATATATACATTAATTCAGTCCCTCATGGAAAGAAGTCCTAAGGAGAGTGAGACGGCATTCACATCCTAGAGGAGCACCATCCTCCTGAAAATTAGGAGGAACTATTTTTCTAATAATGTCAGATTACATCTTTCCAGGATTCTTTGTGATTGGATATGACTAGAAGCGTGTTTAGGAGGGGGTCATTAGTCAAGAAATCACGAAATAAATGAGACAGGAACTGTATTGTCACCACAGTAACGGCGAATATGAGGATGAACGAAACATTCCAACGAGATAGCGACCTTCGTGAATAGATGTGTGTATATCCTTTTTTGTATATAAACAAGGTCTCTTTGCAAATGAGAATTTTAAATACGGCCAAAATAGTCATACTTTTTGTTGGGTTCTTAGCTTGTCAAACAAAGATATAGTATTCGTTGTTTGATGCAGTGGGCATAACATCCAGTGGTTGTACGGTGTCTCAGTACCCCGCCAACCCATGAAAAAAGATATTAAACTATAAAAAGAATACTAAAGATAAATCCTATAGACTTCTTTTAAAAGGTTGTCGTATATTTTAACAGCATAACAAAGTAACGCGTGCGAGGTTGTGATTTATTATTTCCAGTAAAGGAAACACACCTCATGTTGACAGTGGCATTCAACATAGGCATAATCTTTTCATATTTCACGTCTTTTCTTGGCTGTGATTTATATGCCCATAGGAGTTTTTGTGTTAAAAGTGTGCTTGTCTGTGTGTGTGTGTGTGTGTGTGTGTGTGTGTGTGTGAGTGTGTGTATGAATATATATACATATACTTATATATGAATATATATGTATTCATGTATATACATCTACATATATATGAATATATATATACTGTGAATATCACGAATCTATATATCATACAGTATATGCACATATAAATCTATGTATATATTCTTACTCATATATGTATTTATATATATGTATATGTACATATGTATGCATTCACATACACACAGTTGAATATACATACATACATACATATATATATATATATATATATATATATATATATATATATATATATTCATACATATATACATATATTGAGATCGATAGATAGACATATACAGAAACGCAGACATATATGCATATATATGTGTATATATAGATATATACATGTGTATATCTATACATATGCATATACACACATGTATATTCATATACATATACATATATACTTGTACACACACACATATATATAGTGTATATGTGTATGTATATCTATATATTTTTATATGTTCATGCACACACATATGTCTATATATGCACACACACATATATATGCATAAGTACAAACTTGAGATGTTAGTCGGTGTGTAAAGTTTTATCTCAGGAACGAAAATATAATTTTGAATGGATAATTATTGTGTATATTTTGATATCGGGCCGGAATATCAGAAAATCATACATATTTCTTTTAGAGTATATGCGAATATATGGACACATATTGTAAATGTGTATTGTAAATGGGAGATATTAAACACTGTAATATTGTAACGTATTATAATATATATTCAAATATTGCACAATCATATAATAGGTGTGAAATTATTCTATACTATAGCACAATATCAATGACCATATCCTCCATGGCCACCTCCATGGCCGCCTCCATGGCCATATCCACCTCCGTGACCGCCTCCGTGTCCGTATCCACCTCCGTGGCCACCTCCATGGCCATATCCACCCTTAGGACCTGCCAAGTTGAAATTGCTATTGGAGATGCCGCCTACTCCATATCCGCCGCCGTGTCCTCCTCCGTGCCCGTATCCACCGCCGTGTCCGTGTCCGCCTCCATGTCCATATCCACCGCCGTGTCCACCTCCATGTCCGTATCCACCACCATGTCCACCTCCGTGTCCGTATCCACCGCCATGGCCATGTCCGCCGTCAGCTTGACATACGGCAGCTAGAGTTGCCACACTAACCAACGCAAGAACGATCTTCTGCAAATAGAGTCAAAAAGTAATAACACAAAACATATCTCATAACCCATGGCTTTCCTTCCCATTCGTCATGTGCTCATATTTCCACGTTTCCTTAAATCTCCGTAGGCCTCAGAAACTGTTTCAGTGCACAATGCCTCTTTACCATGTTGTCACTGGGAGAGAACTTGTCACTCACGGCGTTCCTACAACGTTTTATACTGTACGTCTCACTTCACTCACACACCCGTTAGGTCATGTGCCAATACTTTCACTTGTAGAAAAACCCTCCATTTGGGATTGATAAAAAAAAAGTAGAAGAAATGTATGTTGTAACTTATCCATTCCCTACATGTTTACTCCAGTTCAATTCCTCCGTCTACTGTATTGCCTTACTCTATACCCGTAGACTGTTAACAATGAAATAAATAAAATGAATGGATAAATTAAGATGATAATAAAAGTAGAATACGTTATAGAATAATAGTCTTTTTTAATACCCTTCCTCCCCTTTGAAAATTCTGTTCATGCTTTGGAGTTACTTTGTGTGGGCCTTTCCTATCTTTTACCCACTATATCAGAAAAAGAATAAGAAATGCTGCTAGTTCGCCTTGTAATGGTGACTGGCTGAAATATAAGAAGGATAGATATTTGTTTAGACTTGGAAGATTAGCAGATAAATTGGTGAAAAGTTCTTGAGAAATGATCAGTATCGTCTTTGGATATCAAGATAATGTCTCTCTCGTTAAGTGATTATGAACGATATCGATAAAATTGAATATATACATATACAGATAAGTATATATATGTGTGTGTTTGTATATGTATATATGTGTGTGTTTGTATATGTTTATGTGTGTGTGTTTGTATATGTATATATGTGCATGCATGTATTTATATTAAGATATATGTATATATATATGATATATATATATATATATATATATATATATATATATATATATATATATATATATTATATACATACACACACACACACACACACACACACACACACACACACACACACACATATATATATATATATATATATATATATATATATATACACATACACATATATATATATATATATATATATATATATATATATATACATACATATATATATATATATATATATATATATATATATATATATATATATATATATATATGTATGTATATATTCTTTAGTAGGCCTAAAAGGGAGCACATTCCGTTTAGTGTCCGTATAGCATTCTTAATGGATGATAGTTATACATGTATGTTTGCATGTGATTGACGGCGTCCACAAAATCCATGCTGTAGGTGCAATCTTTCATTCGAAATGAATTATAATTATAAGGATTAGGGGACAATGACCAATCCACATCTCTAGCAAATTTCCACTGAGATTTTATCCTGTTTTTGCGTAACAGGAACTCTTCCACCTGGGATATGCACAATTATAATCATGCTAAAATATATCTCTATCATTCTAGCGGTGAGATAAGCTTAAAGGACTGTACAGAAGGGGTATCGCTAAACAATTCATTTATCTTGGATATCTCAAGCATGATTCTGTCTTACATGTTCTCTAACGTGTCATGAATTGTACTGTCACCACTGTATCTGATCTTTGTACGTCATTTTCAAAAAGGTGAACAAAATCTTCTCGGGTGACAGCTTCATTCACAAACAAATGTGTGCTTGTGTATGTATGTACATAGTATCCCTAAATACAATATATTGTTGGGGTTTCGGCGTATATACTGCAAAATGATATATCTGTTTTAAAAGATGAATAGATACAGCTACTATTATATAAGGGTAATGCGAAATTTAAACAAGTTCTATCTTATTTGTGTACGTGGTTATAATCCGTGAACTCGAGAGATATGTATAAAGGTGTGTCTGTAACATTTTATCTTAATGAAAATAGATACTGATACATCTGTCCTTTGCAGAGGCTAAGAAAAATCCTATTTTCAGATTTTATTCTTATCT
>BOPN01000863.1:343242-358242 GCA_017312705.2 Penaeus japonicus | reverse complement strand
GGACACGGAGGCGGAGGAGGAGGATACGGAGGCGGTGGACACGGAGGCGGAGGAGGATACGGAGGCGGTGGACACGGAGGAGGAGGATACGGAGGCGGTGGACACGGAGGAGGAGGAGGATACGGAGGCGGCGGACACGGAGGAGGAGGATACGGAGGTGGTGGACACGGAGGAGGAGGATATGGGGGCGGTGGACACGGAGGTGGAGGATACGGTGGAGTAGGTGGTACCTCAAGCAATAACTTCAACCTGGCTGGTCCTAAAGGAGGAGGCT
The DNA here is from genome assembly GCA_017312705.2 of Penaeus japonicus. Lineage (NCBI taxonomy): Eukaryota > Metazoa > Arthropoda > Malacostraca > Decapoda > Penaeidae > Penaeus > Penaeus japonicus. The sequence continues at coordinate 357,968 of BOPN01000863.1, read as the reverse complement.
ACGGCGCTCACGGCGGCGGAGGGGGACATGGAGGCGGCGGATACGGCCATGGTGGCGGCGGAGGGGGACATGGAGGCGGTGGTTATGGCGGCTATGGGAAGTAATTACGTGCAAGAATGTTCGATGAAGTGTCGTAAAGAAAGTCTGAATATTGTATGTGCATGTAGTGAATATATTTTGTAAATAAAAGGTTATTTCATTAATTACTTTTTTATTTCCTTTGTTAGTGTACATAACACATTGGTTTTCTTGTTCCAAGATATTACATAATTATAAACGCGGATACTTACACCTCGGAAAATTTTCAGATGACATTTCATTAATTTCTATTAGCTTTCTTGATTCAAATTGTTTTTCTCAATGACCGGTAAATTAATTAATTTGGAACATTGCCATGATGCCTTTTGAAAATCTATGAAACTACGTCTAATTTGCAGTTTTTCTATGTAAAAGTAAAGTGTGCCTTATCTCATTTTTAATTAGGGATCTTTACTAAACACTGTTTTGGCAGTTTGATTCCACTATAGATCTGACATTCCATAGGATCACGCTTTTCTTTTTTTTCCCATTTGTTTTTGTTTATATTTAGTTGGTATTATTTTCATATATAATCCTGTTTAGGACATTTACCAACTACTGTGTTCACTCGATGTCAAAAGGAGAAGAAGAAAAAAATGTACCATGATAATCCTGTAAGTTCCTGTTGCATTATCAGTCTTCATATCTTCCATTGGTCCAGCTACTTCCTAGGCTGAAATAGTTGGAACTACCCTGTTAATACTCTCTGGTCCCTCCCATAGATACTCTGCATTAAACAGTTCTTTTAGATTCTCCTCCCGTCTTCGTTTGATTTATTCCTGGATAAATGTTCTACCTTCCATTTTTTTTTATCTTTATTATTTTTTGCTGCCATCTGAATAACACACACACACACACACACACACACATATATATATTTCTAAGTCGAACTCATTTAGTTTAATCTGATATATTTGGATTTTCCGTTCCTTTGTCTCAGTTTTCATATCATTCTGTCCATGTCTTTTATCTTGTTTTTGTCACTACCTTCATCGCTTCTTTCCTAACCTTTTTTGTAGTCTTGAAGATCCCTGATTCTGTCTTTCATGGCTTTATACGCCATATTATTTTCCTTAAGTTATTTTTCTTATTTACTTCTTGTTCTAATCATCACGAACTTTCCTCCCTAACTCTACTTCCTATTTTTCATTCCCTCTTGTTGCTATTTCCTTTAGTCTCTTGTTCATCGCATCCCACTCCTTATCTAGTGACCTACCGACTCCTATCATAGTGTTATAAGATTCCACTTTATGTCTATATCCCGAACTTTCTTTTGCGATATTTGCCGAAGTTCCTCCGGACTGCTTTCACCCATATTCGCATTGAAGTCACCCCCTGTCATTGGCATATCACAATTCGCTATCGCATTAATTACAAATCAGTCCTGTTCTTCTAAAAATCTAAGAATCTTCTAAAAGAGAGAAAAAATCCTTTTGTTATTATCTATGTCTTACATTTTACACTTTAGCTAGTTTGTCAGTCTATCTACCAGTTTCTTGCAATGTATCACTCTCACTTCATTTCACGTTTTTCATTTAATTCTAATAACCGAATCTCGGTTTGCATTATTGTTTTTCGTATTTATTTTTTTCATAATTAATGAAAAAGCAAAACAAAACAAAAAACAGACACTGTTTTTTTCGAGACAGATGGTGCTAATGTAAAGTACCTTAACACAGCATAATAATTATTTTACGATAGAACTAGGAACCATAAGTATCCTTGTCTATTATGAAAGGACAAATATTAAAGATTAAAGGGAAAATATCACATTTAATTTGTATTTGTTTCATGCATAATTATAACAGAAGGTAAGGTGAATGAAATGGCTGTTCATTTCATTACTGTATCTATTATCAATACAGTAACTTTCACTAGCAACCTTATAAAAGGGAAACCAATAGAGGGTACATCAGTAAATCAAAGCAATTATATATTTGCCAATGTACTGAGTGGACGCAACCTCTTAGAGAGATTGGAGACAGCCATCCGAATGGTCTCGGAAAAAGACTAGGGCTGATAATTCCTCGTCCGGTTAACTTATGGCAGCCAACAACAGGTAAAGAAAGTTACGAAATCACTGTAGCGGTTTTATTGGTTGCGTTATTGGTCCAGATCACACTAATTGTAAAACACAATAAACAGACAGCTGCAATTTGACTTCAGGTCACAACTATTACTATTATCATTATTATTAAAAGAGTAATTACCATTATTGTTATCATTATCAACATTATCATTCTCATTACAACCGCAACGTTGATTGCAATGTTTATGTAATAGATTTCAACCTGGCGATACTTTCTCAGCGTGAGAATCGTGAAAAAATGTTACTTGACGCTCGCACCATGTTTTTTTTCTTTTTTCTTTTTTTTCGAGATCAATGAATTACAGTGATTATTTCAAGACCTATAATCTTAATTTTAACCTGATTATCGTGCGAAGCTATGGAATCGAAGAATCCATGTGTTCATAACGACTTATTGGTTTATATTTTTATTGACTTTTCCGGCTAAGCTAATGATACAAGAACTTAGGAATGATTAATAAACACCTGTTTTCTTACATACTTATTTTACTGCCATTCATATATAATACATAGACTCTAATACACTTGCAGAGAACATTCTAGCACGCAATTACTTCCCATAGCCGCCATAACCACCGCCTCCATGTCCGCCTCCGCCGCCACCATGGCCGTATCCGCCGCCTCCATGTCCCCCTCCGCCGCCACCATGGCCGTATCCGCCGCCTCCATGTCCCCCTCCGCCGCCTCCATGTCCCCCTCCGCCGCCGTGAGCGCCGTAGCCTCCTCCTTTAGGACCAGCCAGATTGAAGTTATTGCTTGAGGTACCACCTACTCCACCGTATCCTCCGCCGTGTCCACCGCCTCCGTATCCTCCTCCTCCGTGTCCACCGCCTCCTCCTCCGTGTCCACCGCCTCCGTATCCTCCTCCTCCGTGTCCACCACCTCCGTATCCTCCTCCTCCGTGTCCACCGCCTCCTCCTCCGTGTCCACCGCCTCCATATCCTCCTCCTCCGTGTCCACCGCCTCCATATCCTCCTCCGCCTCCGTGTCCACCGCCTCCGTATCCTCCTCCTCCGTGTCCACCGCCTCCATGTCCCCCTGCTTGGCAGAAGGCAGCTAAGCAAGCTGTGCCAACTAGCGCCACAATCAACTTCTGTTTGTGAAAGTAGAATTAATGAGACATACAATTACAATTATACAATCTATGAATGAACTTTATGACAACCTCTTTGGATGGAGACCAACTGCCTGAGGGATGTCTAAGTTATTCATTATGCAAATGTGCATATAAACACACAAGCATTCATATGTTTGTATACACACATGTATATATATATATATATGTATATATATATATATATATGAAGATAGATATTTTTTAAAATATTTATATATATGTATCTGTAAATACATACATACATACATACATACATATATATATATATATATATATATATATATATATATATATATGTGTGTATTTACAGATACATATATATGAATATTAGAAAAAATATCTATCTTCATATATATATATATATATATATATATATATATATATATATATATATATATATATATGTATATATGTATGTATATGTATATGTATATACATATATACATATATATAGGCATATATAGAATATATATATGTATAAATGCATCTATATATGTATATACATATATGTATATATATTGACTATGTATACATATATATGTATATATATGTATGTACATACACACACGCAAACACACACACACACACACACACACACACACACACACACACACACACACACACACACACACATATATATATATATATATATATATATATATATATATATATATATATATATATATATATATATATATATACAATCTTAATACGCTATACTTTTTGGAATCTTCATTCCACCCAATACTAGATAATTGATAAGTCTTTTTCCATCAGACGGTGATCCGATGTTCTTACCATTTCCCTGTGCTGGTGAATCGTGTGTGGTGACGAATGCTTGTTCTGCAACTCTTATATACTGCCACGAGATTCAGTGATCACTCATTCTTGCAGTGTCATCCGTTTCGTTGACGCGCGTAACTCTTGAAAAGAAAATGAATATCAATAATTTGACATTAGTCGCACCTTGATTTATCTGACTACTAAAGCAGTTTCAGTAAGGAAATATCAAGCTTGATATTATCTATTGACTATTGATAAAGGTTTAGATATGAATACCATTAGTCCTTGCTGAAGATAATTTTTTTATTGGGATTCCGTGGCAGATCTGCTTAATCCTCCGGCCGTCCAGCAATGTATCGGTACTTTGCATTGGCAGCATTTATGTATGAACCAAATATTGCGGAAGAACACATTACAAAACCTTAATTGAAACGCCATTACGACTATGTTCACGAGAGAGTAAAACACACATATAGTAACACATAATAACTACAGGGATAACGAAGAAATTACACAAACAGTTAGGATATTATCAATATCACAAACTGATAACATCAATGGTAGAATGGTAGTCATATTGATAATGGTAATGTTAATACTGAAGATTACACTGATAAAGATGACTATTATGATAATGATAATCATGATAGAAATTATGATACTAATACTAATGCTAATGATAATGATGAAATTATAATGATAATAATGCCTATAGTAGTGATAATGATAGCGATAATAAAGATGATGATACTGATAATGATAATAACAGTATTAATAGTGATAACAATCATAACGTTGATGATGATAACAATTATAGTAATGTTTAAGATACTACACTAATACTAATACTTCTGCTAATGCTGCTAGCGCTAATGTCAATCATAATGACAGTGAAATGATGATGATAGTGATGAAATAACGTTAACAAGAATAATTACGATGACAAAAAGGATATCAATACAGATAATGATGTGTCGCCATTTAATGGATAATGATATATATAATACAGTAAATGATGATGATAAAAATGATGTGGATTCTTTAATAGATCACATAATAGCTATAATGATTATAATTATTATAATTATGATCTGAAGTATAATAATGATCAGAATAATGGTAAGAATAAGGAGGACACTGATACTGATATATATGCATATACATACATATACATAAACATATATATATATATATATATATATATATATATATATATATATATATATATATATATATATATATGAACACAAAGACTACAAAAAAGGTTAGGAAAGAAGCGATGAAGGTAGTGACAAAAACAAGATAAAAGACATGGACAGAATGATATGAAAACTGAGACAAAGGAACGGAAAATCCAAATATATCAGATTAAACTAAATGAGTTCGACTTAGAAATATATATATATATGTGTGTGTGTGTGTGTGTGTGTGCGTGTGTGTGTGTGTAAACACATACACACACTTATCTCAGTAAACACGGTCCAGCTTATAACCCTCTTTTTAAATCTAAATCTAATCACAGAATCTCGGTTTGCCTTATTGTGCTTCGAATCTATTGGAGTGATTGGAGACAGCCATCCAACTGGTCTCGGAAGAAGACCAGGGCTGATGATTCCTCGTCAGGTTAAACTTCTGGTTGCCAACAACAGGTAAACAAAGCTACGAATATCACAGACAGCTGCAATTTGACTTCAGGTCGTAAGAGCCTTTCCCTACACCCTAAATTTCATTATTATATCACAACTATCATTATTATCATTATTATTAAAATAGTAATCATTATCATTATTGTTATCAATATCAACATTATCATTACAACCGCAACGTTGATTGCAGTGTTTATGTAATAGATTTCAACCTGGTGATACTTTCTCAACGTGAGAATCGTGAAATAATGTTACTTGACGCTCGCACCAATTTTTTTTTCGAGATCAATGAATTGCAGTGATTAGTTCAAGACTCTCTAAAATTGGTTATCTATATATTCCTCATAAATCCTCTAGTAGTATTTAAAGTCTTATAAGATTTAAATATTCCTTCTTTATTTTGTGCATATTTGTAATAGTGAAAAATAGAAAAATAAAAAACTACAAATTTCCTTGTAAAGAATGGGGAAGACTCGAAAACTTTTTTCTAATGATATTGCCTGTGATCTTTTAAAATGTACACATTCTTTGCTATAGAGCGTTCAAACCAAAAATCTTAATTTTAACCTGATTGTCGTCAGAAGCTATGGAATCGAAGCAAATATAGATACTTTATATCAAATGTTTATATTTTTATTGACTTTTCTGGCTAAGCTGATAATACAAGAACTTTGGAATGATTCATAAACACCTGTTTTCTTACATACTTATTTTACTGCCATTCATATATAATACATAGACTCTAATACACTTGCAGAGAACATTCTAGCACGCAATTACTTCCCATAGCCGCCATAACCACCGCCTCCATGTCCGCCTCCGCCGCCACCATGGCCGTATCCGCCGCCTCCATGTCCCCCTCCGCCGCCGTGAGCGCCGTAGCCTCCTCCTTTAGGACCAGCCAGATTGAAGTTATTGCTCGAGGTACCACCTACTCCACCGTATCCTCCACCTCCGTGTCCACCGCCCCCATATCCTCCTCCTCCGTGTCCACCGCCCCCGTATCCTCCTCCTCCGCCTCCGTGTCCACCGCCTCCGTATCCTCCTCCTCCATGTCCACCGCCTCCGTATCCTCCTCCTCCGCCTCCGTGTCCACCGCCTCCGTATCCTCCTCCTCCGTATCCTCCACCTCCGTGTCCACCGCCTCCGTATCCTCCTCCTCCTCCGTGTCCCCCTCCACCATGTCCACCGCCTCCGTATCCTCCACCTCCGTGTCCACCGCCTCCGTATCCTCCACCTCCGTATCCTCCTCCTCCGCCTCCGTGTCCACCGCCTCCATGTCCTCCTGCTTGGCAGAAGGCAGCCAAGCAAGCTGTGCCGACTAGCACCACAATCAACTTCTGTTTGTGAAAGCAGAATTAATGAGACATATAATTACAATTAAACAATCTATGAATGAACTTTATGACAAATCTCTATGAATGGAAACCAACTGCCTGAAGGCTGTGTAAGTTATTCATTATGTAAATGTGCATTTAATCACACACATGTTCATGTTTGTACACACACGTATATATATATATATACATATATATTTGATATGTATATATATGTATATGCAAATACATGTATAGATATATGTATGTTTATATATATGTGCGTGTGAGTATGTGTGTGTATAGACATACATATATGTATGTATGTATATGCATATACATATATACATATATATACGCATATACCTGTATATACACACACACGCACATGTGTAAATACATATACATATATATACATTCTTATTACGCTATTCTTTCTGGAATCTCCATTCCACCCAATACCAGACAATTGATAAGTCTTTTTCCATCAGACGGTGATCCGATGTTCTTACCATTTCCCTGTGCTGGTGAATTGTGTGTGGTGAGGAATGCTTGTTCTGCAACTCTTATATACTGCCACGAGATTCAGTGATCACTCATTCTTGCAGTGTCATCCGTTTCTCTGACGCGCGTACGCATGGAAAAAAAAGTTGATATTGAAATTGAACACTACTCGTACATTGATTTATTTGACTACTAACATAGTGTAAGTGTAAAGGAATATGAAACATAATATCATCTATTGAATATGATAAAGGTTTGGATATAAAAATCATTACTCTTTGCTGGAGATACCTTTATGATTGGGATTCCGTGGCAGATCAGATTAATCATCCGTCCGCCCAGACATGTATCGGTACTTTGCATTAACAGCATTTATGTATGAACCAATTGTTGCGGAAGAACACACTACAACACCTTAATTGAAACGCCATTACGACTATGTTCATGAGAGAGTAAAACACACATATAGTAATACACATAATAACTACAGTGATAACGAAGAAATTACACAAACAGTTAGGATATTATCAATATCACAAATTGATAACAACATCAATGGTAGAATGGTAGTCATAATGGAAATGGTAATGTTAATACTGAAGATCGCACTGAAAAAGATGACTAAAATGCTAATGATAATCATGATAAAACTTATGATACTAATACTAATGCTAATAATAATGATGAAATTATAATAATGATAATGCCGATAGTAATGATAATGATAGGGATAATAAAGATGATAATACTGATAATGATAATAACAGTATTAGTAGTGATAACAATCACAGCATTGATGATGAAAACAATTATAGTAATGATTAAGATACTGCACTAATACTAATACTTCTGCTAATGCTGCTAGCGATGATGTCAATCATAATGACAATGAAATGATAATGATGGTAATGAAATAACGTTAACAAGGATAATTACGATAACAAATTGGATATCGATGCAGATAATGATATGTCGCCATTTGATGGATAATGATATATATGATACAGTAAATGATGATAAAAATGATGTGGGTTCTTTGATAGATCACATAATAGCTATAATGATTATCATCATTATAATTATAATCTGAAGTATAATAATGATGAGAATAATGGTAAGAATAAGGATGACACTGATACTGATATATATGCCTATATATACATATATACATACATACACACACACACACACACACACACACACACACACACACACACATATATATATATATATATATATATATATATATATATATATATATATATATATATATATATAAACACACACACACACACACACACACACACACATACATAAATATATATATATATATATATATATATATATATATATATATATATATATATATATATATATGTATATATATATATATATATATATATATATTCATATATATATATATATATATATATATATATATATATATATATATATATATATATATTCATATATATACACACACACACATATATATATATATATATATATATATATATATATATATATATATATATATTCATATATATATATATATATATATATATATTCATATATATATATATATATATATATATATATATATATATATATATATATATATATATACGCACACATACATACATACATAAATATATGTATAGAATTAGTATAAAATGTTTATTAGATTATTAGATATGTATATATATATAAATATATATATATATACATATATATATATATATATATATGTATATATATGTAAACAGACAAACACTTATCTCAGTAAACACGGTCCAGGTTATAACCCTCTTTTTAAATCTAAATCTAAGACAGAATCTCGGTTTACATTATTGTGCTTCGAATCTATTGGAATGATTGTGGAAACAGCCATCCAACTGGTCTCGGAAAAAAATTAGGGTTGATAATTCATCGTCAGGTTAAATTTCTAGTTCGTAAAATCCTTTCCCTACACCCTAAATTGTCATAATCATTATCACAACTATTATTATCATTATCATTAAAATAATAATTATTATCATTATTGTTACCATTATCAACATTATCATTATCATTACAACCGCAACGTTGATTGCAGACTTTATGTAATAGATTTCAACCTGGCGACACTTTCTCAGCGTGAGAATCGTGAAAAAATCTTAGATGACGCTGGCATCATGTTTTTTTTTTTTTTTTTTCGAGATCAATGAATTATAGTAACTATTTCAAGACTCCCTAAAATTGGTTATCTATATATTACTCATAAATCCTCTAGTAGTATTTAAAGTCTGATAAGGTTTAATTATTCCTTCATTATTTTGTGCATATTTGTAATAGTGAAAGATAGAAAAATAAGAACTACAAATTTCCTTGTAAAGAAAGGGGAAGACTCGAAAAACTTTTTGTAATGATATTGCCTGTGATCTTTTAAAACGTACAAAGTCCTTGCTATAGAGCGTTCAAACCTATAATCTTAATTTTAACTTGATTATCGTCAGAAGCTATGGAATCGAAGCAAATATAGATACTTTATATCAAATGTTTATAATTTTATTGACTTTTCCGGCTAAGAACTTAGGAATGATTCATAAACACCATTTTTCTTACATACTTATTTTACTGGCATTCATATATAATACATAGACTCTAATACACTTGCAGAGAACATTCTAGCACGCAATTACTTCCCATAGCCGCCATAACCACCGCCTCCATGTCCCCCTCCGCCTCCACCATGGCCGTATCCGCCGCCTCCATGTCCCCCTCCGCCTCCACCATGGCCGTATCCGCCGCCTCCATGTCCCCCTCCGCCTCCACCATGGCCGTATCCGCCGCCTCCATGTCCCCCTCCGCCTCCACCATGGCCGTATCCGCCGCCTCCATGTCCCCCTCCGCCGCCGTGAGCGCCGTAGCCTCCTCCTTTAGGACCAGCCAGATTGAAGTTATTGCTTGAGGTACCACCTACTCCACCGTATCCTCCGCCGTGTCCACCGCCTCCGTATCCTCCTCCTCCGCCACCGTGTCCACCGCCCCCATACCCTCCTCCTCCGTGTCCACCGCCTCCGTATCCTCCTCCTCCGTGTCCACCGCCTCCGTATCCTCCTCCTCCACCTCCGTATCCTCCTCCTCCGCCTCCGTGTCCACCGCCTCCATGCCCCCCTGCTTGGCAGAAGGCAGCTAAGCAAGCTGTGCCGACTAGCGCCACAATCAACTTCTGTTTGTGAAAGCAGAATTAATGAGAAATACAATTACAATTAAACAATCTATGAATGAACTTTATGACAACCTCTATGAATGGAAACCAACTGCTTGAGGGCTGTGTAAGTTATTCATTATGTAAATGTGCATTTAAACACATATGTGTTCATGTTTGTACACACACATGTATATATATATACATATATATTTGATATGTATATATATATATGTATATGTAAATACATGTATAAATACATGTATGTTTATGTATATGTGTGTGTGAGTATGTGTGTATATAGACATATATGTATGTATGTATATGCATATACATATATACATATATATATACGCATATATGCATATACACGCACATGTGTAAATATATATACATATATATGTATATATACAATCTTATTACGCTATCCTTTTTGGAATTTTCATTCCACCCAATACTAGATAATTGATAAGTCTTTTTCCATCAGTCTGTGATCCGATGTTCTTACCATTTCCCTGTGCTGGTGAATCGTGTGTGGTGACGAATGCTTGTTCTGCAACTCTTATATACTGCCACGAGATTCAGTGATCACTCATTCTTGCAGTGTCATCCGTTTCTCTGACGCGCGTAACTCTTGAAAAGAAAATGAATATCATTAATTTGACATTAGTCGCACCTTGATTTATCTGACTACTAATGCAGTTTCAGTAAAGGAATATCAAGCATAATATTATCAATTGAATACTGATAAAGGTTTAGATATGAATATCATTACTCCTTGCTGAAGATAATTTTTTGATTGGGATTCCGTGGCAGATCTACTTAATCCTCCGTCCGTCCGGTGCTTTGCATTAACAGCATTTATGAATGAACTATATGTTGCAGAAGAACACATTACAACACCTTAATTGAAACGCCATTACGATTATGTTCATGAGAGAGTAAAACACACATATAGTAATACATATAATAACTACAGTGATAACGATGAAATTACACAAACAGTTAGGATATTATCAATATCACAAATTGATAACATCAATGGTAGAATGGTAGTCATAATGATAATGGTAATGTTAATACTGAAGATTGCACTGATAAAGATGACTATAATGATAATGATAATCACGATAAAAATTATGATACTAATACTAATGCTAATAATAATGATGAAATTATAATGATAATAATGCCTATAGTAGTGATAATGATATCGATAATGAAGATGATAATACTGATAATGATAATAACAGTATTAGTAGTGATAACAATCATAGCATTGATGATGATAACAATTATAGTAATGATTAAGGTACTACACTAATACTAATACTGCTGCTAATGCTGCTAGCGCTGATGATAATCATAATGACAATGAAATGATAATGATAGTGATGAAATAACGTTAACAAGAATAATTACGATGACAAAAAGGGATATCGATACAGATAATGATGTGTCGCCATTTAATGGATAATGATATATTTAATACAGTAAATGATAATGATAAAAATGATGTGGATTCTTTAATAGATCACATAATAGCTATAATGATTATAATTATTATAATTATGATCTGAAGTATAATAATGATCAGAATAATGGTAAGAATAAGGAGGACACTGATACTGATATATATGCATACACACACACACACACACACACACACACACACATATATATATATGTACACATTTATACATATATACATACATATACATACATATATATGTATATAGATAAATAAATAAATATATGTATATATAGATAAATAGATATATGTATGTATACTGTATACATATATAAACACACATATACACTTATCTCAGTAAACACAGTCCAGCTTATAACCCTCTTTTTGAATCTAAATCTAATCATAGATTCTCGGTTTGCATTATTGTGCTTCGAATCTATCAGAGTGATTGGAGACAGCCATCCAACTGGTCTCGGAAGAAGACTACGGCTGATGATTCCTCGTCAGGTTAAACTTCTGGTTGCCAGCAACAGGTAAACAAAGCTACGAATATCACAGACAGCTGCAATTTGACTTCAGGTCGTAAGAACCTTTCCCTACACCCTAAATTGCTATAATCATTATCGCACCTATTATTATCATTATAATCAAAATAGTAATTATCATTATTGTTATCATTATCAACATTACCATTATCATTACAACCGCAATGTTGATTGCAGTGTTTATGTAATAGATTTCAACCGGGCGACACTTTCTCAACGTGAGAATCGTGAAATAATGTTACTTGACGCTCGCACCAATTTTTTTTTCGAGATCAATGAATTACAGTGATTAGTTCAAGACTCTCTAAAATTGGTTATCTATATATTCCTCATAAATCCTCTAGTAGTATTTAAAGTCTGATAAGGTTTAGATATTCCTTCTTTATCTTGTGCATATTTGTAATACTGAAAGATATTAATAAAAAAAACTACAAATTTCCTTGTAAAGAAAGGAAAAGACTATCGAAAACCTTTTTCTAAGGATATTGCCTGTGATCTTTTAAAATATACACATTCCTTGCTATAGAGCGTTCAAACCTATAATCTTAAATTTAGCCTGATTGCCGTGAGAAGCTATGGAATCGAAGCAAATATAGATACTATATATCAAATGTTCGTAACACATGGAAACCTTCTATGATTTCTCAGTTTATATATCTAAGGACTTTTCCGGCTAAGCTGATTCATAAACACCTGTTTTCTTACATACTTATTTTACTGCCATTCATATATAATACATAGACTCTAATACACTTGCAGAGAACATTCTAGCACGCAATTACTTCCCATAGCCGCCATAACCACCGCCTCCATGTCCGCCTCCGCCGCCACCATGTCCGCCTCCGCCGCCACCATGGCCGTATCCGCCGCCTCCATGTCCCCCTCCGCCGCCGTGAGCGCCGTAGCCTCCTCCTTTAGGACCAGCCAGGTTGAAGTTATTGCTTGAAGTACCACCTACTCCACCGTATCCTCCTCCTCCGTGTCCACCGCCCCCGTATCCTCCACCTCCATGTCCACCGCCCCCGTATCCTCCACCTCCATGTCCACCGCCCCCGTATCCTCCTCCTCCGTGTCCACCGCCTCCGTATCCTCCTCCTCCGTGTCCACCGCCCCCGTATCCTCCTCCTCCATGTCCACCGCCCCCGTATCCTCCTCCTCCATGTCCACCGCCTCCATGTCCTCCTGCTTGGCAGAAGGCAGCCAAACAAGCTGTGCCGACTAGCGCCACAATCAACTTCTGTTTGTGAAAGTAGAATTAATGAGACACACAATTACAATTATACAATCTATGAATGAACTTTATGACAACCTCTATGAATGGAAACCAACTGCTTGAGAGCTGTGTAAATCATTCATTATGTAAATGTGCATTTAAACACACTCATGTATTCATGTTTGTACACACACATGTATATACATATATATATATACATATATATATATATATATATATATATATATATATATTTATATATATATTTAATATGTATATATATGTTATGTAAATACATGTATAGATATATGTATGTTTATATATGTGTGTGTGTGAGTGTGTGTGTATAGACATATAAGTATGTATGTATTTATATGTATATACATATATACATATATATACGTATATATATAGTATATATATACATAGATATGTATATCTATGTATATATATATATGTATGTACATACACACATGTACATGTATACATATATATATATATATATATACATATATATATATATCTATATATACATTCTTATTACGATATCCTTTCTGGAATCTCCATTCTACCCAATACTAGATATATATGTATATATATATATATATATATATATATATATATATATATATATATATATATATATATATATATATATATATATACAATCTTATTATGCTATCCTTTCTTGAATCTTCATTCCACCCAATGCCAGACAATTGATAAGTCTTTTTCCATCAGACGGTGATCCGATGTTCTTACCATTTCCCT
>BOPN01000863.1:323242-325742 GCA_017312705.2 Penaeus japonicus | reverse complement strand
AGATCATAGGTTGCGTATTTCTATCAATTCCTAGGTTGATGAAATGATTTGCCAGCAAGTGGTCTTTCAAAAAGTATTAATATTTATTGATGTGTGGGTTGTCCATGGCCGATGCGGGGTGAGTGAAGTAAATAATGAGGTAGAAGGGAAAATAGTTTGACAGTAGATTTTTAGGGTAAAGAGTGAATGTTTAGGTAGAATAGGTTGATGAGGGTAGATAGGGTGGTAGATTTAGATTGAGTAGATGCTTTAGGGTAGATTAAAGCTGACTGTGGATCTGTATTTAGAATGAGATGAGATGAGGGTATACTAAAGAAGATTTTAAGGACAGTTTGAGTAGATTTCTGAAGATGTTTCGTTTTTTTTTTTTTTTTTTTTTTTTTTTTTTTTTTTTTTTTTGGGGGGGGTCTTTTGTTAATTAAACAGTCAGTAGAATTATGCGAGTCTTTACCCATAGACTATGATTCAACCTTTATTGGTAGTCTTTCCACGGGACAGGTATCAATTGAAGATAATTTGGTAATGATACACAGTGAATCAGCATTTTATCGACGACATGCAATTAAGGCCATATTCCCTCGAGCAAAACCGGGATTATTGAACGCTGGCGGATGATTGCGCTCGTGTTTAAAGTACTTGAGTGGAGTCGCTTTTTTTTTACTCCTTTACTCCTCTTTTCTTGTTGTTACTAATTACTAATTGATATTATCATCGTTGTTGTTATTAGCATTTTTATCTTCATAGAAAATTGGTCTACTATCTATTAAGCTTCCGTGTTAGATACATATAGTCTATTTTGAAACACACACACACACACACACACACACACTCTTCCACTCTCCGTCCATATCGCTATATCTGGATAAAAAAAATAAGGTACAAAAGCAAGATAAGAAACAACAACAAAAAACACACACACACAAAAACAAGGATGTGATTTTTTCCTCTTTGTATCTCTTTTTTTAAAACTCCTTACGGATGTCTTCTTTTTTCTTTCACTCTCCCCCATTTTTTTCTCATTTTTTTGCAATATGTTCCCTGGAAGAACTAGTCATGACACCAAAGAGAAACCTGAGAGTCACCAGTATTTTTTTTCTTCTTCTTCTCTGAACGGGGAAAAAAAGAGAAGTTGATAGTTTCCAAAATCTGGTGATCATGCAACTACACTACAAACATTGACGTCTCCCTGTTCACTCTTACTGCTCTCTCTCTCTCTCTCTCTCTCTCTCTCTCTCTCTCTCTATCTTTTATCTATTTCTCCCACTTTCTTTCGTTATGTTTCACGGTTTGTACTCTCTCTTTCTCAATGCTCTTGCTCTGTCTGCATGCCTCTCTCTCTTTCTGTCTTCCCTACTCCCCACTCTCTCTCCCATCTCTCTCTCTTTCTCCCGCTCTCTTTCGTTATCGTTCACGGTTTGTACTCTCTCTTTCTTACTTGCTCTTGCTCTGTCTGTCTGCCCCTCTCTCTTTCTCTGCCTTCCCCACTCCTCTCTCCTTCTCTCTCACACTCTCTCTCTCTCTCTCTCTCTCTCTCTCTCTCTCTCTCTCTCTCTCTCTCTCTCTCTCTCTCTCTCTCTCTCACTCTCTCTCTCTCTCTCTCTATCCTCCCTGCGCCTGAATTTCCCTCTCTCGCTTCCACTTTCTTCTAAACGATCGACCAGGTGTTCACAGGCAGGTCAGCTGTCGAATGTGGGTCGGTCTGTATCATTTATTTGTCTGGAGAGAATCATTGACGTTTGTATAAATGTTTGGATTCTTGATGTTTTGTAAGATAATGGCACGTTTCATTTTCATGATTTGATTTTTGGAATTGTTAATATTCTACTTTTGTTTTTATTATATCTCTCTCTTTCCTTAATATGGCTAATTTTCTTTTTTTCTATTATCACTCTCTCCTTCTTAATATAGCTTATAGGATGCCCCCCCCCCCCAAAAAAAAAGGACTTACGGACGTATGGCTATTGTAATTATCATTCTGAGTATGGTTATACTACTGGAAAAGGTATGGATGGAACTGAATTAATAACGCAAGATATACTATCGTTGTTATCATCATCATTTTCATTATTATAGCTTTTAAAGGAATGATGAACATTATCTTCTATATTACCACCATCATTATAATCCTCATTACCATCATCTTCATTATTTTTACTTTAGATATCGTTGTTATCGTTATTATTATTATAATCATTATTTTTTAAATAGAGCACAAATGCTCTTTGTGAATATAGATCAGATTCATTCAGTAATCATAATAGGGATAATGATAATAATAATGATATCGATGATGATAAAGATCATAATTATGATAATGGTTATGATAGTAATAATAATGATAGTAATGATGATGATAGTAATAGTAATAATAATAGTAATAATGATCAAAATGATAAAGATAAAAATAATTGCATTAATGATAATAATAATAATGATAAAATCTATAACCATAAGATTATTAAACCCAAGAGATGCTCTTTTTTTTTAACCCCCATTCCCC
>BOPN01000863.1:303242-308242 GCA_017312705.2 Penaeus japonicus | reverse complement strand
GAGAGACAAATGGAAAGAGTGAGGGGGAGAGGGCGAGGGAGAGAAGGAAGGAGGGAGGGAGGGAGGAAGGGAGGGAGGAAGGGAGGGAGGGAGGGAGGGAGGGAGGGAGGGAGGGAGGGAGGGAGGGAGGGAGGGAGGGAGGGAGGGAGGGAGAGAGAGAGAGAGAGAGAGAGAGAGAGAGGGAGAGAGAGAGAGAGAGAGAGAGAGAGAGAGAGAGAGAGAGAGTAAAGGGGAGTGGGAGGGAGGGAGGGAGGGAGGAAGGGAGGAAGAGAGAGTGAGTGAAGTGAGTGACAGCTGGGAGAAAAGACGAAGAGATGCGACCGTGTGTGATGCAGTCGAGCGACTGTCTCAAACATCATCCTCATACTTTCTTCTCTTCCTTTTCTTAAAAGTCGCAACTCTCGCCTTTTCATTTGCACAAAGGAGCAGAAAGTTATCTGTCGCAACGGAGGGTGACCTTAGGCTACGTGACACAGCCAAGGAAGGAGCTATGCTAACGCCTTCCTCAAACGCCGCCTCTCCCTCCCTCCCTCCCTCCCCCCCTCCCTCCGCGACGCCGTTAAACCAACACCAACATAGCGGTTGTTGAGAGAGAGTTTATTCGTCCGTCACTATTTGCCCGGGGCTAGTATGGTCAGCCCAGTAGGAGGCCGAGCAGAAGGATGAGTAAAGAAAGATAGGAAGAAAGAAAAACAGAGATAATTGTTCTCCACCTGTCCTTTCGTCTAGCAAGGAGGACAGGTACAACGCGCGGGATATTGGTCCTTATAGCGCCTTGTCATTAGTGCTGTCTGCTTTGTCCCGTCCTGTTTTGGTCAGGTGGAAGTGGGAAAGGTTGTGTGTGGGGGGTGGGGAGGGATAACGATAGGGTGGGAAGGGCAGGCTGGACGAAGGAGTGTGTGTGTGGGGTAAGGGGGGTGAGGGGGGTGAGGTAGGCGAGGGAATTACCATAGAAAGTTTGACCTCGATGGCGGCCGACCTGCTCTATGGAGAAAACGGCAGGAAAATGAGAGTGACGTTTTCGGGAGTCGGGTTGCATTTCCGCCGTCTGACGCGCGAGGCACTTTGTTGATGAAATTTCCCGAGAAGCCGTTGCTCGATTGTTCCCTAATGGGGATGGGAGGTCAACTCTTTGAGAGCTCTTTTTATTAGATGTGTTTAGAAGCAAGATGTGGATCTGAAGTTCCCCGTGCTGGACTGATAAATCTTCGAGGTGCGTAACAGGTGTTGGTCCACAGAAGTCGCAAAACTGAAACACGTTTACCACTTTGGTTTTATGGAAATATATACAAATAGATATTCAAAGCCTGTAGTCGTCGTCATTATAATTGAAGCGTTGAAACAAAACAAGAAAACTCACTGAAGGAAAAGAATCTCGTGCCTTCTCGTCGCCAACGGGTCCTGCAGAAAGTAATTCTCATAAATAACACACACACACTAGTAAGAGTTCGTGCACAGGGCTTTATGATTCGTCCACAGTCACACCAACACACTAATGGCATTGCACACACACACACACACGCACACACACACACACACACACACACACACACACACACACACACACACACACACACACACACACACACACACACACACACACACACACACACACACACACACACACACACACACACACACACACACACACACACACACACACACTCCACCCCGTGTATAAAATTACACGCAGATTCTCGTTCGCTTAACCTTCGCCCCCCACTCGGACTCTTAATGCAAGCACGCGATGTAAATAGCAACGGGTCAGGTACGTTGACTAGCACGTTGCGTTTGGAGTGGCTACAGAGGACGCATGTTCAATCGGCATTCTTGAATGTTTTGTTCCAAGGATACCGATTTTCTTGGCCTGCTTCGGTGCTCTGCTTGCAACAAGGAGTAGCAAGTTTTATTGAAGTGTTTCTATTAACGATCTTTCAAAAATGGATGTATTATATTATACGGTACGTTTTTTTTTTCTTTAATTATTACCAATAAGAAATTAAGTAATTAGCATACCGTGAATTTATATGCACACACACACACACATATATATATATATATATATATATATATATATATATATATATTATATATTGTGTGTGTGTGTGTATTTGTTTGTTTGTTTGTTTGATTGTGTGTGGGGAAGGGGGTAGCAAGAGAGAGAAAGAAAAAGAGAAAAAGAAAGAGAGAGAGAGAAAGAGAAAGAGAATGAGAAAAAGAGAGAGAGAGAAAGAGAGAAAGAGAAATAGAGAAAGAGAAAGAGAGAGACAGTGTGTGTATTTGTGTGTGTGCATTTGTAAATATATAGTCTTTATGGTCTATGCTTCCTAGAAGAAACAAGAGGTAGCATGCTGACAGCCTAGCCCTCGGACGCAAGGAGCATATGCTTCTTCTTCAACGTAAAAAAATATGATGCTTTCCATTTTCTAGCAAAGTTTATTGTGTTCTGCGCACTTTAGTCTCTTTTTCAAGGTCGTTGCTGTTTGAGTTATTGTGTTTTATGTTTATTCGTGTTTTTTTTTTCTGTGGATGTTTTTTTGAGGATGGGTGTTTTCAAGGCTGCGAGTTTTGTATTGGTGTTATCATTTGAATGCTATTCGAAATTTTGTAATACTGTTTAGGTTCCCTGTTTTTAGGTATTTCTGTGTTGTGGGGAATTTAGACACACGCACACGTAACACACAACCACCTCCACCTCCACCTCTACCTTTACCTCTACCTCCACCTCCACCTCCTCCACCTCCACCACTTCCACTTCCACCACCACCACTTCCACTTCCACCTCCACCTCCACCTCCACCTCCACCACCACCTCCACCACCACCTCCACCACCACCACCTCCACCACCTCCTCCACCACCACCTCCACCTCCACCTCCACCTCCACCTCCACCACCACCACCACCACCACGACCCACTCTCATTCAGAACTTTTCAAACCAAATCAACACGGAATCCCAGTAAGAAAAACACGTAACATATAAAATACTATCAGCATATCGCAGTATTGCAATATTGAAATAATTCCCGAGTCAGAGCTTCCCATACCAGACGGGCGGAATGAACAACATTGCATGAGACATTGCATGCAATTCATATTTTGTTGCCACATATACCGTCACTTGACCATTGGGTATCGTTTTCACTTTTCATTGGTCAGGATGACGGGCCGAACATTGAAGAGAATTGTCTTGTTGCAAACGTCATTGCATGGAGGTGTTATTTCTTTTGGTAGCTTGGATCGTCAGAGCTAACATCAGATATTGTTTAATATATTGTCAGTATCTTTGTGGGAATCTTTTCGGTTCTTAAGTAGGTCAGCTTTAAGTATCTGGTTGTATTTTCGAATGATTTGAAATATATATTGATATTGATATTATATATTTTTTTTTCTTTTCGCTTCTGTATATTCAGAGGGTGTAATCACCTCTTGTGTCACTCATAGAATCCATACTACATAGACAAACAATACACGTACACACCTTAAAAACAACAACAACAACAAAAACAAGAAAATCACAGCAAGAACAAACTCATCCTTCAGGTCCGCCTCCTGCAGGTCAGAGACACTTATATGGCCTGCCAAGTCGTTCACAAAAATGACCCTTAAGGCAACAGTTTTCCCCCTGACGAGCGGCCTGCACGTGAGATGAATCCAAAACTTTTTCCTCAGATAAGTTGGCCAGTGAATCTCGATCAATATCGAGTAACTCTTGATTGATACTTGCAACTGCTTTGCAATTCCTGCAATGCCGAAGTCGCGTCTTGGGAGTCTCACTCGAGTGACGGATGATTATGATGTTGGCAAGATTTTTTTTTTTTTTTTTTTTTTTTTAAGGGGTGGGGGGATGGGGGTTGGGATGGGGGTTATGGCTTGCTGTATTTGTTTAATTTTGTTAACGTGATTGAAAGTTGTGTTACAGGCAGTATATATATAATTACTGGGGATTTTAATTCCATTAATTCGGTGCTTGTTTGACACTTTTCTATCTATTTGTTTTATTTCCTGTATGTGCATGTATGTTAATTTGTATGTATGCATATATGTATGGAAATGATTTAACAAATAACTGAAAAACAGTTGAAAAAATAAAAACAGTTATTGTTGACTCAAACACACACACACACACACACACACACACACACACACACACACGCACACACACACACACACACACACACACACACACACTCACACATACACACACACACACACAAACACACACATACGTGTATATCTGAATAATAACTGTATAGGCACACCCATGTAAATATGCGTTTGAGTGCAAACACTAACGTCTTTGTCCCTTTATAAAACTTATCAAACGTGCTTCCGTGCTAAGCCTGAAAAGGTGAATGGTATCCTCTATCTAACGCGCACGGAATATATTAGCAAAAGCGCCCTAGATTCTTGGAATAAGTAATGTGCATAGAATAACCGCGATATTTCTTACGATTCTATCTTGGAAAATATCTTCACGCTTCCTACAAGGCTGACAAATCACATTGATAGACGTCATACTTAATGTGACACTTAACGTATACTTAATGTGACACTTGACGTATACCTAATGTGACACGGCGAACCCGACCATCTGCCGTGCTAAAGTGAAACGATTTTCAGTTTTCACTTTAACATAAAAAAGTCTACACGCTAGAGTCCACGTCAACCTCCATCTCTTGACCGCTGGCAGGTATTTTTCTTCATGATGTAAGAGAGGTTTCCGGTCACTGTTTAAAAACCCTGGGTTCTGAATGCATTTGCTGGTAGATTACGTGTTCCCTTGGAAGTGTTTCTGAGTGGGTAGCCCCCTCCAAACATTTCCTATAGGGAGAAATATACAGAATATACAGGATTTCTTGGCTGTCTTCACACTTGTTTTTTTTTAGTTTTTTTTTTTTGAGAGTATATGTGGTATTTCTCCCGTACGTGTTTTTTTTTGAGAGTATATGTGGTGCTTCTCTCAGATACTATTTTATTTTTGCACATGTGGTTAGAG
>BOPN01000863.1:281718-298892 GCA_017312705.2 Penaeus japonicus | reverse complement strand
TACCTCTTACAGCTCTCCCCTCTTCTCCTATTCCCCTCCCTCTCTCACCCCTTCCTCTTTCCTCCCTCCGTCTCTCACTTCTCACCCTTTTCCCCACCTTCTTCGCTCCTTCTCCTCTCTCACACCCCTTCCACCCCCTTCATCTCTCTCTCTTTCCCCCTCCCCCTTCCATCTCTCTCTCTCCCCCCTTCCATCTCTCTCCCTCCCCCCTTCCATCTCTCTCCCTCTTTCCTTCCATCTCTCCCCCTCCCCCTTCCTCTCTCCCCCTCCCCCTTCCATCTCTCTCTCTCCCTCCCCCTTCCATCTCTCTCCCTCCCCCTTCCATCTCTCTTCCTCCCCCTTCCATCTCTCTCCCCCTCCCCCCTTCCATCTCTCCCCCTCCCCCCTTCCATCTCTCTCTCTCCCTCCCCCCTTCCATCTCTCTCCCTCCCCCCTTCCATCTCTCCCCCTCCCCTCCCCCCTTCCATCTCTCCCCCTCCCCCCTTCCATCTCTCCCCCTCCCCCCTTCCATCTCTCCCCCTCCCCCTTCCATCTCTCCCCCTCCCCCCTTCCATCTCTCTCCCTCCCCCCTTCCATCTCTCTCTCTCCCTCCCCCCTTCCATCTCTCCACCCTCCCCCTCCCCTCCCTCCCTCCCTCCCTCCCTTGACACACAGGCCATGAATACCAATGCGGTTATCAATGTGCATCTTCGGCCGATAGGAGGCGCTGATGTTGCAAATGTGGAATACCAAATGATGCTTCAAAGCGTGATGGCGCGAGGAGATAGCGCCGGAGGGAGAGAGGGGGGGTGGGGTGGAGGGAGAGGAGGGAGAAGGAAGAGGGAGAAGGAAGAGGGGGTGGGGCGAAAGGAGAGGAAAGGATAAGGATGGGGGAGTAAGGTAGGTGGGAGGAATAAGAACGAAAGAGGAGGAGGATATATATATATATATATATATATATATATATATACATTCATACACACACATATATATATATATATATATATATATATATATATATATATATATATATATATATATATATATATATATATATATATACTACCTACGCACATGGAAACATACAATTCAGCCCGTGCATATATATCAAAACACATTTTTTCCCCCAATTAATGAGCAGTTTTTCATTTCTCTCCACCTGTCATTCAAACCGCTCCATAACAAATTCCATCTTTTCTTCAAATGTCTTAGAGTAACCTGATTTAGAGATCGTGTATATATTTTTTTGCGGCCAAGACAAGCCAGGGCCTTTGAGGCGATGTCATTATCTCAGACATTAAAGTGGCGCTTTAGAAGGCAACAGCAGACTCGGGTTCTGGAGGTAAACAGACATGGCGGCTTCAGAATCGGATGCGCGTAACTTTTCCCTTCTGGCGGGTGGGATTTCTCGTAAAGCACGAGAGAGAGAGAGAGAGAGAGAGAGAGAGAGAGAGAGAGAGAGAGAGAGAGATAGAGAGAGAGAGAGAGAGAGAGAGAGAGAGAGAGAGAGAGAGAGATAGATAGATAGATAGATAGATAGAGAGAGAGAGAGAGATTAGTAGATAGATAGATAGATAGATAGATAGATAGAGAGAGAGAAAAGTAGATAGATAGATAGATAGATAGAGAGAGAGAAGGCAGTAGATAGATAGATAGATAGATAGAGAGCAGAGAGAGAGAGAAGAGCAGTAGATAGATAGATATAGGGAAAGAGAGAGAGAGAGAGAGAGAGAGAGAGAGAGAGAGAGAGAGAGAGAGAGAGAGAGAGAGAGAGAGAGAGAGAGAGAGAGAGAGAGAGAGAGAGAGGTAGATAGATAGATAGATAGATAGAGAGAGAGAGAGAGAGAGAGAGAGAGCGAAGTAGATAGATAGATAGAGAGAGAGAGAGAGAGAGAGAGAGAGAGAGAGAGAGAGAGAGAGAGAGAGATAGATAGATAGATAGATAGAGAGAGAGATAGAGAGAGAGAGAGAGAGAGAGAGAGAGAGAGAGAGAGAGAGAGAGAGAGAGAGAGAGAGAGAGAGAGAGAGAGAGAGTAGATAGATAGATAGAGAGAGAGAGAGAGAGAGAGAGAGAGAGAGAGAGCGAAGTAGATAGATAGATAGATAGATAGAGAGAGAGAGAGAGAGAGAGAGAGAGAGAGAGAGAGAGAGAGAGAGAGAGAGAGAGAGAGAGAGAGAGAGAGAGAGAGAGAGAGAGAGAGAGAGAGAGAGAGAGAGAGAGAGAGAGAGAGAGAGAGAGAGAGAGAGAGAGAGAGAGAGAGAGAGAAGTAGATAGATAGATAGATAGATAGATAGATAAATAGAGAGAGAGAGAAGTAGATAGGTAGATAGATAGATAGATAGATAGAGAGAGAGAGAGAGAGAGAGAGCGAGAGAAGAGTGAGAGAGCGAGAGTATATGAGCGAGCGAGAGAGCGAGAACTAAACAAAGCAAAACAAAACTTTGTGAACTGATAGATTCATAAAAAAAACAGCTTTATTGTCTCTGAAATCACGGACATTTTGTTTCGAATGATAAATCAGACGAGGGTGGATGAGAGACAGCGAGAGGGGAGTGGAAAGAAGGGAGAAGAGGGAAAGAAAGAGGGGAAGGGAGGAAAGAGGAGAGGATAAAGAGGGAGAGACAGAAGAGGGGAAGAGGAGATAGGAGGGTAAAGAAAGGAGGAAGAGAAAGAAAAGAAGGAAAGAGGGAGAAAAAGTGGGGAAGGGGAGATTGGAAAGAAAGATTGAGAAGTAAAGAAAAAGGAGCAAGGGAGAAAGTAGAAATAGAGAAAAAGAAAGAGAATAAGGGAAAAAAGAGGAGATATAAAGAAGGCAAGAAAATAGTGGAATTAAGAGAAGGAAAAAAAAAAACGAGAAAATAGAAAATAGAAAAATAGAAAAAGAAGAAGGTGTGAATTTCAATGATATTCTTGAGAGAACAAAGTCGTAAGAAGAAGAAAAAAAAATCATAATATGATCGAGGCACCGTTCTCGCCGCGCCTCAAGAGGGGGAGGGAGGGGGGGGGGGGGATTCCGTTGGTGTTTCGCTGATGTGGGGCTTCCTCCTCTCTCTCTCTCTCTCTCTCTCTCTCTCTCTCTCTCTCTCTCTCTCTCTCTCTCTCTATGTCTCTCTCTCTCTCTCTCTCTCCCTCGCTTTCTCTCTCTCTTTCCCTCTCCCTCCCCCCTTTTCTTTCCCTCTCTCCCCTCTTCCTCTACTCCACTCTCTCTCCATCTCCCTCCCCCTTTCTCTCTCCCTCTCCCCCGCCCCCACTCCCTCTACCCCTCTCCCTCTCCCTCTCCTTCCCTCTTCCTCGCCCCCACTCCCTCTCTCCCTCTCCCTCTCCCTCTCCTTCCCTCTTGGTGCCTCGCCGCCCCGCCCCGCCCCGCCCCACCCCGCCCCGCCCCTCCCCGCCCCGCCCCTCCCGATATTGTATATTTTAAACCCGAGATGGATCCAAGATGTTGATTTTTGAATGTGTAAAGAAATCAATGAATCTCATATGGACGGGAAAGATTCCTTGAACACACACGGCCAAAACCTTAGACGCGAAGGAAGCTGAATTTGCATGCGGGACCTTCCTTGGGGAGTCCGAGGGGGGGAGGGGGGGGGCAGGGTGAGGGAGGGAGGGGCGTTTGGTGGGCGCACGGGCGTGGGGACGTGGATATACGTGTATGTGTGAGCGTCTTTCTCAGTTTTTTTTTTTTTTTTTTATTCTGGTTCTGTCTCTCTCTCTCTCTCTCTCTCTCTCTCTCTCTCTCTCTCTCTCTCTCTCTCTCTCTCTCTCTCTCTCTCTCTCTCTCTCTCCCTTTCTCTCTCCCTCTCTCCATCTATCTATCTACCTCTCTCTCCCTCTCTCTCTTTCTCTCTCTCTCTCTCTCTCTCTCTCTCTCTCTTAGGGAGAGGGGAGGGACTGTAAGGTGTTTGAAGAGATAATTGACGGTATTGATTGTAGTACTAATAATAGAATTAGTAGTAACCGTAGCAGGAGAGGTAGCAATAGTAGTAGTAGTAGTAGTAGTAGTAGTTGTAGTAGTAATAGTAGTAGTAGTAGTTGCAGTAGTAGTAGTAGTAGTAGTAGTA
The DNA here is from genome assembly GCA_017312705.2 of Penaeus japonicus. Lineage (NCBI taxonomy): Eukaryota > Metazoa > Arthropoda > Malacostraca > Decapoda > Penaeidae > Penaeus > Penaeus japonicus. Next base: position 294,851 of record BOPN01000863.1, on the reverse strand, counting down.
GTAGTTACAATAGTAGTAGTAGTAGTAATTTTACTACTTGTAGTAATATTTCCAAACTATCATCATAACAGTCATTTCCATTAATCAAATGATACTAATATCTATCGAGAGAAGGAGAAGGAAGGGAGGTGAGGGGACGAGGGGAGAAGAGAAGAAAGAAGGAGAGGGGAGAAGAGAAGAGAGAAGGAGAGGGGAGAAGAGAAGAGAGAAGGAGAGGGGAGAAGAGAAGAAAGAAGGAGAAGAGGAGACGAGAAGAGAGAAGGAGAGGAGATGGAGGCGAGGGGACGAGGGGAGGAAGTTGGGAAATCAGAGACAGTGAGAGCGTCTGGGAAGAAGGCGTGTCATCGGCTACTGCCTTAAGAGTCTGCGAGGGAGGGAGGGAGGGAGGGAGGGAGGGAGGGAGGGAGGCAGCTCAACAATGGCTAGCGTCTTGGGGCGTCTTTGTGGTGGGCGCCGGGAGAGGGAGAGAGGGGGAGGGAGGAGGAGAAAGTAGGGGGGAGGGAGGGAGGGAGGGGGAGAAGGGAGGAGGAATAAGTAAGGGGGAGGCGGGGGGTAAAACGGGAGAGAGTTGAGGGAGGGGTGTGGGGGGGAGAGCAATGAGGGAGATAAGGAGGCTCAGCCAAGGAGAAAGAGAGAGAGAGAGAGAGAGAGAGAGAGAAAGAGAAAGAATAAGAAAGAAAGAGAAAGAATGAAAGAGAAAGAAAAAGAAAGAAAGAAAGAGAAAGAACGAGAAAGAAAGAGAAAGAAAGAATGAGAAAGAAAGAAACAGAAAGAAAGAAAGAAAGAGATAGAGAATGAAAGAGAGAGAGAGAGAGAGAGAAAGAGAGAGGAACCGAGATTGGAGGGAGGCGGAGGAGAGGAATTATGCAGCGAGGGAGTGAGGGATATAATGAGATTAAAGTAACGAGGAATGAGGAGCGAAAATGAGTCGATATATGAGGATGGAAAATGGAATCGCATAGAGAGGATAAAAAGGAAATTAAAAAGGGAAACGGGAGAGAGAGAAAAAAAGGGGAAAAATAATCAGCGGCACAAATTAAAAAGAAAAGGATTATGTATAAAAAAATAATAATGATAATAAATAAAAAATAAAAATGACATGTGATTTGAACTCGAATAAAAGGAATGTAGATATAAAACAAAATGCCCGATAGAAAGAGAAAGAGAGAGGGAGAGAGAGAGAGAAAGAAAGAGAGAGAGAGAGAGAGAGAGAGAGAGAGAGAGAGAGAGAGAGAGAGAGAGAGAGAGAGAGAGAGAGAGAGAGAGAGACAGAGAGAGCGAGAGACAGAGAAAGAAAGAGAGAGAGAGAAAGAAAAAGAAAAAAAAGAAAGAAAAAGAAAAAAGAAAGTGAGAAGGAGAGAGAAAAATAGAAATCGAGAGAGACAAACAGAAAGAGAAAGAGAGAGAAAGAGAAACAGAGAGAGAGAGAGAAAGAGATAATACCTCGGTGAGATGCGCCACCATCTTCCTCGCACTCTTCGCCTCTCAAGGGGAGGAGCGTGCGAGTGAGGCTGTCTGGAGATGCGAGGGAGACATCGGCAGAGAAGGGCCTGGCGCGGAAGGAGGAGGGAAGGGAGGAGGAAGGAGGAGGGAAAGGGAGGAGAGAAGGGAAGACAAAGGGGATGGAGGAGGAGAGGGAGAGGGAGAAATGTGGAGGAATGGGTAGAGGGAGAGGCATGAAGGAAAGGGAGAGGGAGAGGGAGAGGGAGAGGTAGAGGGAGAAGGAGAGGGAGAGGGAGATGGATGAGAGGAGGAGAGAGATAGGTAGAGGAAGAACGGGAGGGAGAGGGAGAACGGGAGGGAGAGGGAAAGGAGGAGAGGGAGAGGGAAAAGAGGAGAGGGAGAGGGAAAGGAGGAGAGGGAGAGGGAAAGGAGGAGAGGGAGAGGGAAAGGAGGAGAGGGAGAGGGAGAGGAGGAGAGGGAGAGGGAGAGGAGGAGAGGGAGAACGGGAGGAAGAGGGTGCGGAGGAGAGGGAGAGGGAAAGGAGGAGAGGGAGAGGGAGAGGGAGAACGGGAGGGAGAGGGAGAGGGAGAGTGAGAGAGAGGGAAAGGGAGAGAGAGAGAGAGAGAGAGAGAGAGAGAGAGAGAGAGAGAGAGAGAGAGAGAGAGAGAGAGAGAGAGAGAGAGAGAGAGAGAGAGAGAGAGAGAGAGAGAGAGAGAGAGAGAGAGAGAGAGAGAGAGAGAGAGAGCAACAACACACACAAACCTTAAAGATGAGAGCGACATCACGGTACAGGTGAGGAGTGAGTGTTGCAGAGCGGAATGTTTAGCGAGGATATTAGAGAGGTTAAACAGAGCCTGAAGTAGTGCAAGAGCTTCCGGAGGTTATAGAGCGGGGGATGAAGTCACTCAAGAAAACACTTAAGTGATGAATGCAATCGTACTAACGCAAATGTTGCAGTTGGAAATGAGATGCAAGGAAGACCTCTCCGGGCGGACGCTGGGCGGAGAAAGGGCTTGCTTGTTGGAGGGACCGAATTTTTGTTTACGATTTGATTGATTGATTTGTTTATTTGTCTTGTCGTCTGTTTCATTTTCTTAAGTGACTCGGAAGGCTGTTGTTGTCGTTGGATTTTTTCTTGTCTTTTGTTTGTTTACTCCTTGTTTTCTATTGGGTTTTGTTGATAAAACCTTTTTTTTCTTCTCGCCTTTCCTTTTTTTTTTTTTTTGAGAAAAAGACGCATTTTGTTGTATGGGCGATGAAGGTGGGGGGGGGGGTGTTAACTGGGGAAGGGGAGAGGAATAGAAGAGGGAGAGGGAGGGAGGTTAAAGCTAAACAGACTCTCTTTAAGCCCGAAATAACTCCCTTTTAAAAAACTCTACCAGTTCACAAACAGGGGGAGGAGATGAAGGGGGATAAGGGGGTTGGGAGGGAGAGTAGGAGAAGAGGGGAGAGGGGGGGAGAGGGGGGGTAGCAAGGAAAACTAAATACATCAATAGGCAGAAAGTGCTAATCCACGCGTGAGCACAGCGACGAAAATCCTTACATAATGTCAGCAAGCTTTCGACCTTATAGCAGAAGGGGATTTGAGCGATCACGCCCCCCCTCCCCACCTACCTACTCCCCTTGCCACCTTACCCCTCTCCCTTCTATCCCTCCCTACCTCCTGTCCCTACCCCCTGTATCCCCAGTCGCCCCTCCTCCTCCCTCATATCTCTCTACCCCCCTCCCCCCCTTCCCCTCCTACTTTCAACTCACTTCCCCTCCCCTCCCCTCCCCTCCCCTCCCTTCCCTCTCCCATCTACCCTTCCCCTCCCAACTACCACCCCCCCTTTCCCCTTCCCCCCTCCCAGCTATCCTCCCTCCTCTCCCAACTAACCCCCCCTTCCCCCCACTTCGCCCCCCCCCCTCCCCCCCCTTTCGCTCTCCCCTCACAGTCGCCGATATGAGTTCCGACAATCCCTCGCTGATCTGTTTTGGCAAATGGGGTACCAAGTGACGGTAAAAACACATTAATTCCAAAGAGGGGATTTAAAAGAGGTGGGGAAGGGAGAGGGGAGGAGAGGAGGAGGGAATGGAAGAGGGCAGGGGAGGTGAGGGGAGGGGAGAGGGAGAGGGAACAAGGGATGAAGAGAGAGGGAAGGGAAAGAAATGGGATGGGAAAGAGGGAGAAAAGGAAGGAAAGGAGGGACGGGAAAGAGAAGGGAATGATAAGAAGAAAAGGAGGGAAGGGAAGTAGGGAGGACAAGAGAGGAAGGAGGGCGCATATCACGGCGAGGTAAGGAAGGGAAGAGAAAGGGAGGGTAGTTAGCATAAGAAAAGGGATGAATCCGGAGAGAGAAAGAGAGAGAGAGAGAGAGAGAGAGAGATGTATGAAGGGTCGGTGACAAGAGAGAATAATGTGCGAGATTCCGAAAGACAAAAGAAGCTTAGAATATCGGATATACGTAGAGAGTAAACTAGATTCCCCGGAAACGAAAGAAAATATTAAAGGAAAAAAAAATCTATACGCGTCGAATAATAATTAATTAGATTTTAAAGAAAAAAAAAGAAAAGAAAAACCAAACATAATTTAAAAAACAAAAAACAAACAAACAAACACACACACATACACGGAAATCAAACAGGATAGAGAGAGAGAGAAAAAAAATTGTTGGAGTTGCTTTTAAAAGTTTAAAACTATAAGACCGTTAAACCTCATTCTCGAAACCGCCATTCCATCCAGCGCGAGCATGTGGCCGTCACGTAATGCAGTATTTTCAGTATGCACAAGTGGGCGAGGCCTTCTTTTTTTTTTTTTTTACACCGCACGCCGACGATACTTTGCAACACAAATGGTCGACAGCGTCTCAAAAAAAAAAAAAAAAAAAAAGGGAAAAAAAAGAAAAAAAAACGTTTTATTTCCCGTCTCTGGATTTTTTTTTTGTTTTTTTTTTCTTTTTCTTTTTCTTTTCTTTTCGTTCTCCTTTGACGCTCCTCAGGTGTAAATGAGAAGGTATATTTATGGAAGGTCGATATCTTCGAGTACGTATACGAGAAGCTCCCTTGATCTTCGCGATGGAGCTATCAAGTGCGTGAACGGAGCCTCAGAAAAGGATGCAAAAAGAAAAAAAATAGCAACGGATAGTTTTCTTTCTTTCTTTCTCTCTCTCTCTCTCGCTCTCTCTCTCTTTGTATTTTTCTCAGTTTTTCTTTGTCATTTTCTTTTTCTATCTCTCTTTCTCCCTGTTTCTGTATCTACTCTCTCTCTCTCTCTTTCTCTCTCTCTCTCTCTCTCTCTCTCTCTCTCTCTCTCTCTCTCTCTCTCTCTCTCTCTCTCTCTCTCTCTCTCTCTCTCCCTCTCTCTCTCTGCCTTCCCTCTGCGACATAAAAGGTAGATTTTTTACTTTCTTTTTTTAAGCTCGAAAAAAAATGGCGCTCTTAGGCATAAATGGGGAGGGGCTTAGGACACATACCTATATATAAATGCGTAAATATATATCTCGTGGCCTCCGCCCGCCTTATGGATAAATGACACAGTTAAATACAAGTGTCCTTTAAATTCTTTATCTCCCCGCTACAACACGTGAGGGATAGAGGGAGATTCCAGCCTCTCTCTCTCTCCCTCCCCAAACTCCCCCCATTCCCCACCTTCCCCCCACATCCTCCCCATATCCCCCCCTTCCCCCCTAGAGTGGAAAACACACCCACCTGCAGCAGACGACAGGCTTGTACAGATGTAGCCATTTTCCACTCACTCTTCCCTTCATATTTCGCGGTTTTCGTTGCCACAACAGCCATAACCTGCTAGGTTGGGGGAGGGGGAGGGGAGCAAGGGGGGAGGGGGATGATCCAGGGGGGATGTTAACCAGTGGAAGGGTCGACGTTTAAAAAAAAAAGAGAAAGAAAAAAATATAAATTGACTAATCATAGCTGTCTGCGGGTACAGAGTGTCCAATCAACAGCTCTGGCGGGAGAGAGAACGACCAATTACAGAACACCCATGGCTGTGTATGGATAAAATGCCGGTAACGTCTTTTCTTTTCCTTTTCTTGTTTTTCTTGATTTTGTTTTTTCGCTTTTGTATTTTTGTTTTTGTTTTTTTGGAAGGGATGGGGGGGATAGAGGCTGCATTTCAGTCCCAGGAAGTACGTGATGTTTATCGATGCTTTTGGAACGTCCGGAGAAACTTCGAATGTAAACAAGACAGGAGTGTAAAAGGAAGGCAAATCGTACACAAAAGAGAGAAAGGAATGAATGTTGCATTTTCCATAGACTTAGGAAAACATTGCTACTGATCGTGATTATAGTCTAGAATGTGTTAGTAAGTCAAGAAAGTTTAGATAACTACTTCCAAAACTCGGTCAGAAAATTGGGAGACGGGGAGAAGATGGTTGCTCTTGAAAACATGCATACCAATAGAATAAACACAACCTTTAGAATACTTAACTTCTTTATATTCATATCTATCTAATTCGATCTACATTCTCAAGTTCTTAATTGACATCTGAAAGCATCTAGCTCCAAATTCTCCCACAGAAAGAAAAGGCAAATTTTCTGACGAGCAAACTACCTTCTGAAGAACAGTAGTACCTGCGGTTGGTACGCCTTGAGTCACCACATTCGCGATATATATATGGTTGCTAACCTGCGCATCACTCCAGTCAGACTTATGGAAAAAGAAAATTCTTAAGAAAAATTATAAAGTAATTTCTTCTTATCACTTTTTTTGGAAATTATTGTTATTTGTTCTGAAAGATGCGTAAGAACAGCATACATACAAACATCAGGGACATTGCGACAGAATTTACTTCGTGTCTAAGAGCAGGCAAACAAATGAACAAAAATGATCTATTTGTGTTTGTGATGCACGTATTCATACATACACACATTTGAGGTATATGTGCAAAAGTTTGTGTATAGATACACACACATACACACACACATATATATACACATGTATATATATATATATATATACATATATATATATATATATATATATATATATATATATATATATATATGTATATATATATATATATATATATATATATATATATATACTGTATATATATATATATATATATATATATATATATATATATATATATATATATATATATGTGTGTGTGTGTGTGTGTGTGTGTGTGTGTGCGTGTGTGTGTGTGTGTGTGTATGTGTGTGTGTGTGTGCGTGTTTGTATACATATGCATATACACAAGTGTAAACATGTAGTTGTAGTGATATAACAGCACTTCATATTCAAGCGCTTCCAATGACAGTGTTTAAGACTGAAGAGCTAAATTGGATCCATGTTGTGCATTTGTTTACATTCACGGGCGAACAGCTGTCATTCCATTCATATATATCCCTTATGTATTTGTGTTATAACCATACATGTATCGAGGTGTGATCTTGTTATGCAACGTGTGGATTTCGTGTTTGTCTGTTTTGATTGAATGCTTCGACATATGTTGCAATAACGACTTGGGTTGAGTTTTTTTCGTGTTTGTTTGTGTTTGTTTGTGTGTGTGTATGTGTGTGTGGTTGCGTCGTTTCATGCACTAACATCATGCAGAGTGACAAAGGCTCCACAAGTTCGAATCCTATCATGATTAATTATAATTATTATCGGTTATTCTTTCCTAACCTTTGTTATTATTTCTGTTTAGTGTTTACCAATACTTAAGATTCCAAAGCGTTCGATTATTATAAAACTTTTTTTTTGTCTTAGCTGAATTATCAAAGCAATCCTTCAGTATCTACATCTGAATAACTTTAATTGACTATGTCATATGCCTTTCAATAAACGTTTGTGATGTCGGACATGAGGCGATGGCATGTGTGTATGCCCATTAACGAGTGTACATGTGTCTTTTTCATGAATACGCATATGTTGTTTATGTTGTTTATGATGATTTTTTTTGTAGGACTTGTTTTCATGTTGCTGTTTATGTTGTGTCTGTGTTTATGTTATTTTTTAAAGACCTGTTAATGTTGTTTATTACGATGCTGTTTTTTGAAGTGTGGGACTTGTTTTCATGTTGTTGTTTATGTTGTGTCTGTGTTTATATTATTATTTTTTAAAGACCTGTCTATGTTGTTTATGTCGTGTTTGCTTTTTTAAAGTGTGGGACCTGTTTTCATATTACTGTTTATGTTGTGTCTGTGTTTATGCTATATTTTCTAAAAGACCTGTATATGTTGTTTATGTCGTGTTTGCTTTTATGAGTGACAGTTAAGTGAGGGAGCCAGCGTGCAGTCAGAGAACCACGTATGACAGTAGGCCTACCTTTGTGAGGCATCGCGAATACCGTGTTAGTGTCTTGTCGAGCAATCGTGGCGGTCGGGCGTCTGCAAAGAGAAGAGGAAAGGTGTTTATGGGTTGCTGTTTATGGGTGAGGGGTTTAGCTTTCTTTTTTGCATTCCAGGTATACATGGGAGGGAGTATATGCGCGTGCACACTCAAATATAGATACGAACATACTCAGATATAGATATGCACAAACAAAAAGGTACATATATTCACATATGCAGATACATACACACCTATACATACACATAGAGACACGGACACACACATACAAACACACACACACATATACACACACACAAATACACATACTCACACACACAAACACACACACACACACACACACACACACACACACACACACACACACACACACACAAACACTCACACACTGATACACACCGACGTATATACAGAAAAAAACAGACACACACAAACACATAGACACACAAACAAACACACAAACACATTCACATAGAAGATACATGGACAACACAATATCGTATTAGATGCACACTTACAGTATTTTTACNGGAAGGTAGGAAGGAAGGAGGGAGAAAGGGAAGGAGGGAGAGAGAGAGAGAGAGAGAGAGAGAGAGAGAGAGAGAGAGAGAGAGAGACAGAGAGAGCGAGAGACAGAGAAAGAAAGAGAGAGAGAGAAAGAAAAAGAAAAAAAAGAAAGAAAAAGAAAAAAGAAAGTGAGAAGGAGAGAGAGAAATAGAAATCGAGAGAGACAAAGAGAAAGAGAAAGAGAAACAGAGAGAGAGAGAAAGAGATAATACCTCGGTGAGATGCGCCACCATCTTACTCGCACTCTTCGCCTCTCAAGGGGAGGAGCGTGCGAGTGAGGCTGTCTGGAGATGCGAGGGAGACATCGGCAGAGAAGGGCCTGGCGCGGAAGGAGGAGGGAAGGGAGGAGGAAGGAGGAGGGAAAGGGAGGAGAGAAGGGAAGACAAAGGGGATGGAGGAGGAGAGGGAGAGGGAGAACGGGAGGGAATGGTAGAGGGAGAGGGATGAAGGAAAGGGAGAGGGAGAGGGATGAGAGCAGGAGAGGTAGAGGGAGAAGGAGAGGGAGAGGGAGATGGATGAGAGGAGGAGAGAGATAGGTAGAGGAAGAACGGGAGGGAGAGGGAGAACGGGAGGGAGAGGGAAAGGAGGAGAGGGAGAGGGAAAAGAGGAGAGGGAGAGGGAAAGGAGGAGAGGGAGAGGGAAAGGAGGAGAGGGAGAGGGAAAGGAGGAGAGGGAGAGGGAGAGGAGGAGAGGGAGAGGGAGAGGAGGAGAGGGAGAACGGGAGGAAGAGGGTGCGGAGGAGAGGGAGAGGGAAAGGAGGAGAGGGAGAGGGAGAGGGAGAACGGGAGGAAGAGGGTGAGGAGGAGAGGGAGAGGGAAAGGGAGAGAGAGAGAGATAAAAGAAAGAGAGAGAGAGAGAGAAAGAGAGAGAAAGAAAGAAAGAGAGAGAGAGAGAGAGAGAGAAAGAGAGAGAGAGAGAGAGAGAGAGAGAGAGAGAGAGAGAGAGAGAGAGAGAGAGAGCAACAACACACACAAACCTTAAAGATGAGAGCGACATCACGGTAACAGGTGAGTGGCGGAGTGTTTGCAGAGCGGAATGTTTAGCGAGGATATTAGAGAGGTTAAACAGAGCCTGAAGTAGCGTAGAGCTTCCGGAGGTTATAGAGCGGGGGATGAAGTCACTCAAGAAAACACTTAAGTGATGAATGCAATCGTACTAACGCAAATGTTGCAGTTGGAAATGAGATGCAAAGGAAGACTCCTCTCTGGGCGGACGCTGGGCGGAGAAAGGGCTTGCTTGTTGGAGGGACCGAATTTTTGTTTACGATTTGATTGATTGATTTGTTTATTTGTCTTGTCGTCTGTTTCATTTTCTTAAGTGACTCGGAAGGCTGTTGTTGTCGTTGGATTTTTCTTTGTCTTTTGTTTGTTTACTCCCTGTTTTCTCTATTGGGTTTTGTTGATAAAACCTTTTTTTTTCTTCTTCTTCGTCTTCCTTTTTTTTTTTTTTTTTTTGAGAAAAGACGCATTTCGTTATATGGGCGATGAAAGGGGGGGGGAAGAGGGGTGTTAATCAGCGGGAGAGGAATAGAAGAGGGAGAGGGAGGGAGGTTAAAGCTAAACAAGACTTCTTAAGCCCGAAATAACTCCCTTTTAAAAAACTCTACCAGTTCACAAACAGGGGGAGGAGATGAAGGGGGATAAGGGGGTTGGGGGGGAGTAGGAGAAGAGGGGAGAGGGGGGGAGAGGGGGGGTAGCAAGGAAAACTAAATACATCAATAGGCAGAAAGTGCTAATCCACGCGTGAGCACAGCGACGAAAATCCTTACATAATGTCAGCAAGCTTTCGACCTTATAGCAGAAGGGGATTTGAGCGATCACGCCCCCCCTCCCCACCTACCTACTCCCCTTGCCACCTTACCCCTCTCCCTTCTATCCCTCCCTACCTCCTGTCCCTACCCCCTGTATCCCCAGTCGCCCCTCCTCCTCCCTCATATTCTCTACTCCCCTCCCCCTCTTCCCCCTCCTACTTTCAACCACTTCCTCTCCCCTTCCTCTCCCCTTCCCTCTCCCATCTACCCTTCCCTCCCAACTACCACTCCCCCTTTCCTTCCCCTCCCAGCTATCTCCCTCCCTCCTCCCAACTAACCCCCCTTCCCCACTTCGCCCCCCCCCCTCTCCCCCCTTTCGCTCTCCCCTCACAGTCGCCGATATGAGTTCCGACAATCCCTCGCTGATCTGTTTTGGCAAATGGGGTACCAAGTGACGGTAAAAACACATTAATTCCAAAGAGGGGATTTAAAAGAGGTGGGGAAGGGAGAGGGGAGGAGAGGAGGAGGGAATGGAAGAGGGCAGGGGAGGTGAGGGGAGGGGAGAGGGAGAGGGAACAAGGGATGAAGAGAGAGGGAAGGGAAAGAAATGGGATGGGAAAGAGGGAGAAATGGAAGGAAAGGAGGGACGGGAAAGAGAAGGGAATAATAAGAAGAAAAGGAGGGAAGGGAAGTAGGGAGGACAAGAGAGGAAGCAGGGCGCATATCACGGCGAGGTAAGGAAGGGAAGAGAAAGGGAGGGTAGTTAGCATAAGAAAAGGGATGAATGCGGAGAGAGAGAGAGAGAGAGAGAGAGAGAAAGAGAGATGTATGAAGGATCGGTGACAAGAGAGAATAATGTGCGAGATTCCGAAAGACAGAAGAAGCTTAGAATATCGGATATACGTAGAGAGTAAACTAGATTCCCCGGAAACGAAAGAAAATATTAAAGGAAAAAAAAATCTATACGCGTCGAATAATAATTAATTAGATTTTAAAGAAAAAAAAAGAAAAGAAAAACCAAACATAATTTAAAAAACAAAAAACAAACAAACAAACACACACACATACACGGAAATCAAACAGGATAGAGAGAGAAAAAAAAAATTGTTGGAGTTGCTTTTAAAAGTTTAAAACTATAAGACCGTTAAACCTCATTCTCGAAACCGCCATTCCATCCAGCGCGAGCATGTGGCCGTCACGTAATGCAGTATTTTCAGTATGCACAAGTGGGCGAGGCCTTCTTTTTTTTTTTTTTTTTTTTTTACACTGCACGCCGACGATACTTTGCAACACAAATGGTCGACAACGCTTCAAAAAAAAAAAAAAAAGGAAAAGGAAAAAAAAAAAAGCGTTTTATTCCCGCCGTCTCTGGATTTTTTTTTTGTTTTTTTTTTCTTTTTCTTTTCTTTTCGTTCTCCTTTGACGCTCCTCAGGTGTAAATGAGAAGGTATATTTATGGAAGGTCGATATCTTCGAGTACGTATACGAGAAGCTCCCTTGATCTTCGCGATGGAGCTATCAAGTGCGTGAACGGAGCCTCGGAAAAGGATGCAAAAAGAAAAAAAAAAATAGCAACGGATACTTTTCTTTCTTTCTCTCACTTTCTCGCTCTCTCTCTCTTTGTATTTTTCTCAGTTTTTCTTTGTCATTTTCTTTTTTTTCTCTCTCTCTTTCTCCCTGTTTCTGTATCTACTCTCACTCTCTCTTTCTCTCTCTCTCTCTCTTTCTCTCTCTCTCTCTCTCTCTCTCTCTCTCTCTCTCTCTCTCTCTCTCTCTCTCTCTCTCTCCCTCCCTCCCTCTCTCTGCCTTCCCTCTGCGACATAAAAGGTAGATTTTTTACTTTCTTTTTTAGGCTCGAAAAAAAATGGCGCTCTTAGGCATAAATGGGGAGGGGCTTAGGACACATACCTATATATAAATGCGTAAATATATATCTCGTGGCCTCCGCCCGCCTTATGGATAAATGACACAGTTAAATACAAGTGTCCTTTAAATTCTTTATCTCCCCGCTACAACACGTGAGGGATAGAGGGAGATTCCAGCCCTCCCCCCTCCCCCCTCCCCCCCAAACTCCCCCCATTCCCCCCTTCCCCCCCTAGAGTGGAAAACACAATCTACCCGCAGCAGACGACAGGCTTGTACAGATGTAGCCATTTTCCACTCACTCTTCCCTTCATATTTCGCGGTTTTCGTTGCCACAACAGCCATAACCTGCTAGGTTGGGGGACGGGGAGGGGAGTAAGGGTGAGGGGGATGATCCAGGGGGGGATGTTAACCAGTGGGAAGGGTCGACGTTTCAAAAAAAAAAAGAGAAAGAAAAAAATATAAATTGACTAATCATAGCTGTCTGCGGGTACAGAGTGTCCAATCAACAGCTCTGGCGGGAGAGAGAACGACCAATTACAGGACACCCATGGCTGTGTATGGATAAAATGCCGGTAACGTCTTTTCCTTTCCTTTCCTTGTTTTTCTTGATTCTTGATTTTGTTTTTGTTTTTGTCTTTTTGGAAGGGATGGGGGGGATAGAGGCTGCATTTCAGTCCCACGAAGTACGTGATGTTTATCGATGCTTTGGGAACGTCCGGAGAAACTTCGAATGTAAACAAGACAGGAGTGTAAAAGGAGAGCAAATCGTACACAAAAGAGAGAAAGGAATGAATGTTGCATTTTCCATAGACTTGGGAAACATTGCTACTGATCGTGATTATAGTCTAGAATGTGTTAGTAAGTCAAGAAAGTTTAGATAACTACTTCCAAAACTCGGTCAGAAAATTGGGAGACGAGGAGAAGATGGTTGCTCTTGAAAACATGCATTGCAATAGAATAAACACAACCTTTAGAATACTTAAGTTGTTTATATTCATATCTATCTAATTCGATCTACATTCTCAAGTTCTTAATTGACATCTGAATGCATCTAGCTCCAAATTCTCCCACAGAAAGAAAAGGCAAATTTTCTGACGAGCAAACTACCTCCTGACAGTAGTACCTGCGGTTGGTACGCCTTGAGTCACCACATTCGCGATATATATATGGTTGCTAACCTGCGCATCACTCCAGTCAGACTTATGGAAAAAG
>BOPN01000863.1:264218-266718 GCA_017312705.2 Penaeus japonicus | reverse complement strand
TTGGTGTGGGGAGGTAGGGGGTGAATTCGAGGGGGGGGAGATGGGGGGGAAAGGGGAGGGGAATGGCTCCACTACAGGTCACAGGTTACAGGTCAGTCTGGCTGACGTGCAACTGGAGGTCCTTTTCACTTTGTTTCCTTAGTCGGTTTGTTATTTACTATTACTGTCCTGAAGTCGACGGTTTGTAATGTAAACAAACGTTGGATATATTTCAGACTTTTTTTTTCTCTCTCTCTCTCTCCTTTTTTTACCGTTTCATTTACTAAACCACGAGCTTAATTTTTTTTCCGAGCTGTTGATCCAAGAAAATAAAAAAACAATAATAATACCAATATGGATTTATATTTCGGGATTCGATTCAAACCGGAAGCGAATTACGAATTCTTATTTTCAGAAAATAAAAGAAAAAAAGAAAAAGAGGAGATCCCGACCACCCTCAAAAGAAGAAAAAAAAGTGTTCAAAAAAATCCAAAGATCTTTATTGCAATTCCGCCTCCGAGCGCGGGGACACGAGGTCGGGTCAAGCAGACAGACCCGAAACGAGGCCAAAGGGACACGCGAAGGCACGAGCAAGCACGTGGCAAGCAGAGGTAAACAAGGGGGCGCGTGCGGGGGGCGGGGGGGGCGGCGGCGGAGGCAGAGAGTCGCGTGCACAGAACAACCAGCGGAGAGCAGACGGGACAACACGTTCCCGGCCACGGCCAGCGACACACTGACGTCTGCTGCCGCTGCTGCTGCTCTTGCCCGCACAGCTGCTCTGTCCTGCCCGCACGCCCGCACGCCCCTCCCACCCTCCCTCTCTCTCTCCCTTCCATTCCTCTCTCCCTCCCTCCCTCCCTTCCATTCCTCTCCCTCCCTCCCTCCCTTCTATTCCTCTCCCTCCCTCCCTCCCTCCCTTCCATTCCTCTCTCCCTCCTTCTATCTCTATCCCGTCTTCCCTCTTCCTCCCTCCCTTCACTCCCTTCCTTCCATTCCTCTATCCCTCCCTCCCTTCCATTCCTCTCTCCCTCCTTCTATCTCTGTCCCGTCTTCCCTCTTCCTCCCTCCTTCACTCCCTAACTACTCCCTCCCTCCCTTCACTCCCTCCCTTCCTTCCATTCCTCTCTTCCTCCCTTCCATTCCTCCCTCCCTTCACTCCCTAACTCCTCCCTCCCACCCTCCCTCCCTTCCATTCCTCTCTCCCTCTATTTCTATCCCGTCTTTCCTCTTCCTCCCTCCCATCACTCCCTCCCTCCCTCCCTCCTCCCTTAGATTCGGGTGGGCCAGCCAGGCTCCCTCACTCCCTCCCTCCATCCCTCCCTGCCACTCTATATGACATTCATTTGCTCGCGCGTTTACACAAACAAACAAACAAACAAACACATACACACTGCATTGCCAAAGCGTTTCCGACACAAACACACACACACACATTCAGTCCTCAGAAACAGACATCATAGACAGACACACACACACACAAACACAGAAATGGTTACACTTACTTGCTATAATAAGTATCGTAGAAATGCTCCTGACAAGGGAAAAATAAGAACTTTATATTTATCATATTCGTCATATTTTATATTTATCAATTTCATATTTATCATATTCATATTCATCATATTTATCACATGCATTCCCATCCATGTGATAAATATGACATGTAATAATAATAATGATGATGATAATAATGATGATAATAATAATAATAATAATAATAATAGTAATAATAATAATAATGATAATAACAATAACAATAATAATAATTATAGTAATAATAATAATGATAATGTGAACAATGTTTTTTTTATAGATTTTAATTATGGTATGATAATTATAATGATGAAGATGATGCTGATAATGATGTCATACATAACAATAACAATAATAACAAACATGATGAAAACAATAGTAATAATAATGATAATGATAGTAACATTTTGTATGATGATAATACTAATGTTAACAACAATGATGATGCTAATATTAACGATAATAAGGTTAATAATATTGATAACAATAATATTAATAACATTAATTAGAATAACAATAATATCAATAACATTAATTAGAATAACAATAATATTAATGGCATTAATTAGAATAACAGTAATAAAGATAACGTCATTAATAGTAGTATTAACAATCATAATATCAATAATGATAGTAGTAGTAGGAGTAATAATATCAATAATAATAATGATAGATATTAATAATATCAGTAATCGTAATAAAATGACAAGGAATCCATTATTAGGAAGAAAGAAAAAAAACACGAACAGAAAACGGAAAACGTCTCGTCAGACTGCGAACAGAAAACGGGATGCATCTTCACGCAGCCTCCATAACCTCACCTGTTAATTCTCTCCTCTGCCTTCCCTCTCCCTCTCTTTTCTTCCACTCCTCCGCCATCCCTCTACCACCCCTCTCTTCTCCCTTTCTTCTCCCTCTCCACCTCTCTTTTCACCTTTTCCTCGCCTCTCTTCTCTACCTTCACCCACTCCCCTCACCCCCCTTCCTA
>BOPN01000863.1:258027-262323 GCA_017312705.2 Penaeus japonicus | reverse complement strand
GGAAAGAGAAAGGGGAAGGAATGGGGGAAGAAGGAGAAAAAGGGGAGAGGAAGACGAGGGAAAGGGAGGGGGGGGGAGGGGAGAGAGAAGGGGGGAAGGAGATATGCTCCTTTTATTTTTTATATCAAATCCCGCTTCTTTATGATTATGATGATCCTTAATAGCAAGTATATCATTATTTCCCTTTCCTGAAATGGTTCCGTCTAAAAGATCGTCGTTTTTGTGTTGTATATCGGTGGCTATTTACGTGGGGGGGGGAGGAGGATGAGGAAGAGGAGGAGCAGGAGGAGGAGGAGCTGAGGGATGCATTCCTCCTCTCTCTCCTTCTCTCCCTGCCTACCCCTTACCCCCATCCGCCCCCCACCCCCCTCTCTGCCCCACACTCATCCTAAATTTTATTATGCTCTTTATTTTAAGATCCGCCGATTCCATTTCTGCAGCGGGGCTTACCTAATCTCCCCCAACCTTAAGATTAAGTGGATATAAAGCTTTTATCTCAGCAAGAGGAAGAAGAAAGAGACAAATCAAGAGTAACGGACTCGAACGTTCATTGGGAAATTCGAAAGGTTTTGATCCAATATGGCGTCTCACTTTGCGCTCCGATCGCTTGTCAAAACACACACACACACACTTCTTTACTAACTCTCTACTGCTCTTTCTGTTTCCCAAGGCATGTTTTTGGGGGTGCTTTATCGCCGCGCTGAGAGGGGGCGAGTGTCTGGGGTCCTATAAAATGATGTTAATGAAGTGTGTCATCATTTATTGTTGCTGTAATTGATAGGCCACACCGGGAGTTGCCACGTCGGATTAAAACGGCGGGTTATTTTTTTTCGGATTTTGAATATTCTTCGTCATCGATGCGCGCCGGATAAGAAATTACGGTGCTAAATAACCTAGACCGAAATGAAAAAGAACATTGTTATGAGGAATGAACACATTGCAGCCGTGATTTCTCAATATATGGCCCTAAAGACGCAAAAAAAAGAACCACATAACAACAAGTCGAAACGAAATGCGCATCCCTTGGAAACACACGTCGCAAATAGAGCCATCAGAGCTATAGTCCCCCTCCCTCCCTCCCTTCCCTTCCTCCCCATACCACTATTAAAACCCCCTCCCCACCTCCATCCACTCCTTGAGCCCCCCACCCCCCTCCTTCCCCTCCCTTCCACCTCCCTCTTCCGTGGGACCAAGAACCAGCCAGAGGTTCTTTACGCGCCAGGCCTATGTGATATTTCCGAAATTTCGAATTTCTATTTCTGTTTTATTTCAGAATGAAAGAGGGCCCGGCGCAGAGGATGGGGGTGGGGTTTGGGGTTGGGGTGGGGTTTGTCAAGGTTTATCAGCAACCGAATTTTGTAATGTCTGGTAATATTTAAATGTTGAAGATTTGTTTTGTTTTCATTACATCCATCTCTTTCTCTCCCCCCCTCCTCCGCCTCTTCTCCTTCTTCTTCTTCCTCTTCCTCCTCCTCCTCCTCCTCCTCTTCTTCTTCTTCCTCTTCCTCCTCCTCCTCCTCCGTCTCCCCCCAAACGATGATAAGGGCGGCGAGCAGCTTAACTATCCGTGTGTCCCAGAGGAGGCTTTTGAGGTAGGAGGGGAAGAAGAGGAAGAGGAGAAGAAGGGAAAGAGAAAGAAAAAAGCGAGAGAGAGAGAGAGACAGAGAGAGAGAGAGAGAGAGAGAGAGACAGCCAAACAGACAGTCAGACAGACAGCCAACAAACACACAGAAAACAAAAGAGAAATAAACACAATGAAAAAGAAAGACCAGTCAGAAAACCAGACAGAGAGACCGACATACAAACCAAGAGATACACGAAAAGAGAGAGAGAGAGGAAAGGCACAAGGGGACAAGAGAAGAGGCTATCGTTCTCTTTTGTCGAGTCCTTGTTATGTGTCCCCGACTGGGTGTCATGGGGGAGGGGGGCGGGGGGGAGAGGGGGCTGTGCTAGTGATACTGTGTTCTGGGGGACTGTGCGGGTCCGTGGCTATTGTGTAACCGGTGTGTACGTGTGTGTATGTGTGTGGGGGGAGGGGGGAGGGGATAGGGGAGGTTGTGTGTATGTGGGGGGGATAGGGGAGGGTTGTGTGTGTGTGGGGGGGGGGAGGGTAGGGATGGGGTTTAGCGTTCGAGTGTGTGTGTTGTGTGTGTGTGGGGGGGGGGTGCGTACGAGTGTGTGTTGTGTGTGTCGTGTATTGCTTTGTGTTAGTGTCTTGTTGTTATAAAGATACAGTATGTTATATATGTCCGTATATTTGTTTAGGAAAAGAGAGAGAAAATGTCCAAAACAAGACTCGAAAAAAGAAAACGAAATGAGAGCGAGAAATGAAAGGAAGGAATAATACAAGAACAGAGAAAGAGAGAGAGAGAGAGAGTAAGAGAGAGAGGAAACAGAAAGCAAGAGAGAGAGAGAGAGAGAGAGAGAGAGAGGAAATAGAAAGCAAAAGAGAGAGAGAAAAAAAATGAGAGAAAGAAAAAGGAAAGAAAGAAAGAGAGAGAACAGAAAGCAAAATAGAGAGAACGAGAGAGAAAGAAAAAGGAAAGAGAGAAAGAGAGAACGAGAGAGAGAGAGAAAGAAAAAGGAAAGAAAGAGAGAAAGAGAGAGAGAGAGAAAGAGAGCGAGGAACCCGAATTGCTCAGTGGCACGGAACGCATAAATCTTGGATCCCATACGCCTTTTGAATACACTACTAAAATTAATGACAAGCCCATCCAAAAGAAAAATAGAGACATATATAAAAAAAAGAATGACGCGAGAAAAGGCGAGAGAGAGAAGGGAATGACACCATCAAGAGAAAATAGAAACGGAACTCGAAACAAGAAAATGGAATTAGTCGTAAGGAAAAAAAAGGAAAAACAAATGAAGGTGAAATAACTCGCCTAGGAAAATAAAGAGAGGATTGTGCGAAGGGAAATCATCTTGTTTTTTTTATTTATTGTTATCTATCTCTCCTTATGTGTGTGTGTGTGTGTGTGTGTGTGTGTGTGTGTGTGTGTGTGTGTGTGTGTGTGTGTGTGTGTGTGTGTGTGTGTGTGTGTGTGTGTGTGTGTGTGTATATATATATATATATATATATATATATATATATATATATATATATATTTATATATATATGTATATATATCCCACACATACACATACATCTCTGCCTTCCTTCGACAACTAGCCTCTCTTTCCCGCGTGCATCATGTACGTGTGTGTGCGTGTGTGCGTGTGTGCGTCAGCGTGAGTGATGACGGGGCGCGGCCTCTGTGTTGGTTTGTGTTGGTCGGACCCGCCTCCGCCATGTCCACTATTGTATCACCCGCCACTTAAATGGCCGTCTCTTTCCCTCTCTCTCTCTCTCTCTCTCTCTCTCTCTCTCTCTCTCTCTCTCTCTCTCTCTCTCTCTCTCTCTCTCTCTCTCTCTCTCTCTCTCTCTCTTCTTCTCGCTCCTTTTCGTCTCTTTCTTTCTCTCTATGACTTTCCTTTTCTTTTTCTTTTTCTCTCTCTCCCTTCTTCCCTCTCCCTCTCCTCCCCTCCCTTCTTCTCATTCTCCTTCCCTTCTTCTCCCTCATACTCCCTCCCTCCTCCCTCTCCCCTCCCCTCCTCCCTCTCCCCTCCCTCCCTCCCTCCCTCCCTCCCTCCAGCTCGACCTCCGTGCCTCATTCCCTCCGGCGACTTTATTTACGATGTCGCTTAGGGTTGGCGTAGGGGTGGGGGGAGGTAAGGGGGACCGGGCTTGGGGGAGGGGGGGGTAGTGAGAAGGAGGAGGTGTATTACTTGTAGGAAAAAGTCGTCATAAAGAGATGGTGTGTTTCCATTTTTTTTTCTTCTTCTTGGAATTGTATAGTATAGTTGAGGGTTTTGACTTTTTATTATATTCGCTTATGTATTTATACATACACACACGTATATATCAACACATACACACATACACACACACACGTACACACACCCGTACACACACACACACACACACACACGTACACACACAGGCAAACCAATACTACGGCGGGGATCGGTGTTCCTAACATTGAGCATAAAACTGGTCCTTACAGTAGCAGCATCCAAACCTCCCTCCCCTCCCCCTCCCCCTCTCCTTTCTTTCCTCCCCATCCCTCCCATTCTCCTCTCCCCTCATCCCTTACCTCCCCCCCCTACCTCCTTCCCCCTCCCTCCCCAACCTCCCTCTATCCCCTCATCCCTTTCACTCACCTCCTCCCGTCTCCCTCACCCAACCCTCCCCTCATCCCTTGCCCTCACCCTCTCCCCTTTCCCTCCCTCCCTCCCTCCCTCCTCTGTCCTCCCTCC
>BOPN01000863.1:248027-253027 GCA_017312705.2 Penaeus japonicus | reverse complement strand
CCTCCGGAGACACCCCCTCCAGGGCACCACCACCACCACCACAGCTCCTCCCCCTTACCCCCTCCCCCCTCTCCCCCCTCCTACCCTCCCCCTTTCCCCCCTTTTCCCCCCTCCCTTTCCCCCTTCCCTTCCCTCCCTTCCCCTCCCTTCCCCATCCGCCGTTATTGTCTCTTGCTGCTCAGCGCCGCGCATTCAAGAGCTTTCTGGTGATGATGATGCCACGCTCGCCTTCCTGCATTTATGTGGTCGTTTGTAGTTACGACTTTGGTTCCCTTCCTCTCTCTCTCTCTCTCTCTCTCCTCTCTTCTCTCTGTCCTTTTCGCGTCTTTTCCCTTCTCCTTGTTCGCTTCTCGTTTTTTTTTCATGCTTTTGTCTAATTCTTCTTCTTTTTCTTATTTTCTCTTATTGTGTTTTTTTGGTCACTTCTTCTCTTGTTTTCTTCTCCGTTTTGTCCTTTTTCTCTTCTCTCTTTTTGTTTTATTATTATCATTCTTTTTTTTTTTTACTATTCTTTCGCTTTCCTTCCTTTCTTTTCGTTTGTTTTTTTCTCTACTTTTCCCCTTCCGTTGTTGTTTTTTGTTTTTTCTCCTCTATGCCCTTTACTTCTCTACTTCCCTATTAACACCTTTTCCTTGTTATTCTTCTCTTTTATTCTTGCCTTTTCCATTGCTCTTTCCCTTCGCATTTTCCCTCCTCTATACTTTCATTATCCTTGCTTCCCCTTTCCTTATCCTTGCCTCCTCTTCCTTTTATATTTTATTTTTTTCTCTCTAATATCACCCCCTTTCTACGCCAAAGCACTGAATAAACCACTCATGCTGTCTTTGTTAACTACCAAGTTTACCAAAACAAACACATTATTATTTTTTTGTTCCTTACTCCGTTCTGGCAAAACGAAATCACAACGAGTCTCGGTCCGTAACTTCTCCTAATCAATTTAATTACGATGATTACTATTCTTATCGCCATAATGACAATAATTCGAGTCGTTCTTGTTCTCTTGTACTTCCTTTATGTTCTGTTCTTTTGAAGCAGAACAAGTTGCACACTTCGCAGGCGTTCTGTCCTCGCTCGAGTTTTGGAATTCGTCCTTTGACTACAAGCATTCCGATTGCAATATCAAATATCTTGCAGTCTTGATAAGCAACGACCGGTGACTCCTTCGGGTATTGATGATTCAGTATATCATTCGGTCTTGTAAAACCTCTTTTTGCGAATGCTATAAATGTCAGCCGCCATTTGCACGCAAAAACATATATCTAAACTCTGTTGGGCAACATGGATTAGCATCTCTTATGCCTTCCGTCGACAAGCTTTCATAAAGAGTAAGTTATTGGGAATTTCGAGAAAGCTGTCTATTCTTGGTGAAGATAGATAGATAGATAGGTAAATATTAGGTAAAGTATCTGTCATGTAGAGTTACATTTTGGGTTATTTAGTCTTGTGTCAACAACATCGTATGAGTTATCAGACATCTTACTTCTTCCTTTCTCTCTCTTTCTCTCTCTCTTTCTCTCTTTCTTTATCTCTCTCTCTCTCTCTCTCTCTCTCTCTCTCTCTCTCTCTCTCTCTCTCTCTCTCTCTCTCTCTCTCTCTCTCTCTCTCTCTCTCTCTCACTCCGTCTCTATCTCTCTCATTCATCAGCATCAGCGCCGTCACCAGCCACTGGCGTCGACTGCGGAACGAAGAAGAAGAAAATGACGACTTAAAAAAATAGACAAAAAAGAAAGCAAAAAAAGAGAACGAAGACGACAAAAAAAGAGGAAAAGGATAAGCCGCAGAAGAAGGCATCAAGGACCAATATGGCGGGTGGCGGACAGGTACGAGACCCGGATGTCACTCGGGCGACTAATTGTACATCGAGGAGGTCCCGGCGTGGTGGGGGGGAGAGGGGAGGGGGAGGGGGAAGGTGGTGGGTAGAGAGGAGAGGGGGGAAGGTGGTGGGGAGAGAGGGGTGGGGGAGGGGAAGGTGGTAGGGGGGAGGTTATGGTAGGGGACGGGGGGAGGGGGAGGGGGAAGGTGGTAGGGGAGAGAGAGGGGAGGGGAAGGTGGTAGGGGAGAGAGAGGGGAGGGGAAGGTGGTAGGGGAGAGAGAGGGGAGGGGAAGGTGGTAGGGGAGAGAGAGGGGAGAAGGGAGGGTGGTGAGATGAGGGTGGGAAATAAAGGGGAAGGTGGTGAGAGGAGGTGAAGGGGCAGGGGAAGGGGAATATGGGGGGGGGAGGGGGGAGAGTTTTCGCCGAGTGTCTGTGACGAGCACATATTGGTCCTTGTCGGTGGCCTGAGACGGTATAGGGAAGTGAAGAAGGAGGAGGGAGAAGGAAGAGGAGGAGGAGGAGGAGGAGAGGAAGAAGAGAAGAAAAAGAAAAATAAGGAGGAGAAGAAGAAGAAAAACAAGAAGGAGGGGGAGGAGGAGGAGGAGGAGTAAGAGAAAGAGAGGAGGAGGAGAAAAGGGACGAGAAGGCAAACCAAGGAAAGGGAATAGGGGGCGAAAGGGGAAGAAAGAAGGCTCAAGATGTCCATACCTTTTGACGAAGGAAAAGGACTTTTACTTCCACGAAGGCCCGATGTCAGAATAGCCGTTTGAAGCCTTTATAAACACGCGGAGGGTTCAGGGGGTTGCTAAATAACTGTTGCTTTGACATGAATAGCTCTTGTTTCTGTATAAATAACTCATACGCAATGTGGGGGATAGAAGAACCCTCTCCTTTTCGTTAGGGGAGAGAGAACCGCTAGCTATATAAGGGAAGGAGAGGAGAGGGTCATATCACTAAATTTGTAAGAAATGAAAAAAAAAAACTTATATTTTTCTTGCTCATATTAGGACGAATCCTAGACACATCTCGGTTGTATATTTGATAAGCCCCGTCCGATAAGGTATTCGTAAGGTGATACATGTTTGAACGGACTGATCAAGGTTTAATTATGAACAGAAAAAAATGTAGACTCCACAGCTGACAGGAAAGGAAGAAAAGACACCGGTTTTTCCATAACGGCGTGGAGATAACAAGCACCAGTGATCGTGCGATATTTCTCTCTCTCTCTCTCTCTCTCTCTCTCTCTTTCTTCTCTCTCTCTTACTCTTTTTCTCTTTCTTTCTCTCTCTCTCTCTCTATGCCTTTCTCTCTCCCTTCTCTCTCTCTCTCTATCTATCTATCTATCTCTTTCTCTTTTTCTCCCTCTCTGCCTCTCTTTCTCTCTCTCTCTCCCTACCACTTTCTGTCCCTCTCTCTCTCTCTCTCTCTGTCCCCCAATATCCCCAGGCCCTTTTCTGGAAGCTTTACTCCCATATTTGGCACAAGCGTCGCCACAAAACAATCATTCCTCAGGGGGACGTGTCGACGGGCCGCCGGCAGCAGAGCGTCCTGTAGTGCACGGAGTATGTGAATGTAGAACCAGGTATGTGATCAAAGAGCGGGGGACGTGATCGAGGAACGGAGTTTAGGAACGAGGGACGGAATATGTGAACGAGGAACGGAATATTGGAACGAGGAACGAAATATGTGAACGAAGAACGGAACATTTGAAATAAGAGCCCGCAGGTATAATAACGAGAACATTTGTTCAGGAGAGCTATAACACTGGTTGTGATGTTACCTTTACACTTGGATAAAGGGGAAGGGAAAGAGAAAGAGAGAAAATAAATAGGAGAAAGGAAAGAGAACGAGATATGAATGAGTATGTGTGTGAAAGAGAGAGAGAGAGAGAGAGAGAGAGAGAGAGAGAGAGAGAGAGAGAGAGATCTCTCTCTCTCTCTCTCTCCCTCTCCCTACCACTTTCCGCCCCTCTCTCTCTCTCTCTCCCTCTCCCTACCACTTTCCGTCCCTCTCTCTCTCTCACTCTCTCTCTCTCCCTCTCCCTACCACTTTCTGTCCCTCTCTCTCTATCTCTCTCTCTCTCTCTGTCCCCCAATACCCCCAGGCCCTTTTCTGGAAGCTTTACTCCCATATTTGGCACAAGCGTCGCCACAAAACAATCATTCCTCAGGGGGACGTGTCGATGGGCCGCCGGCAGCAGAGCGTCCTGTAGTGCACGGAGTATGTGAATGTAGAACCAGGTATGTGATCGAAGAGCGGGGGACGTGATCGAGGAACGGAGTTTAGGAACGAGGAATGGAATATGTGAACGAGGAACGGAATATTGGAACGAGGAACGGAATATGTGAACGAAGAACGGAACATTTAAATTAAGAGACCGCAGGTATAATAACAAGAATATTTGTTCAGGAGAGCTATAACACTGGTTGTGATGTTACCTTTACACTTGGATGAAGGGGAAGGGAAGGAGAAAGAGAGAAAAGAAATAGGAGGAAGGAAAGCAAGAAAGGAAAGAGAACGAGATATGAATGAGTATGTGTGTGAAAGAGAGAGAGAGAAAGAGAGAAAGAAAAGAAAAGAAAAAGAAAGAAAAAAAAACGAAATGAACAGTCTAGAAAGTTCCTCGGGTTCGAGGAGTCATCGAGAGGTTTTCCCGAAACGTATAGAGATGTTACAACTGCCGTCGGTTATTAATGAGGTTTGAAACGCGCCCAAATTCGTTCACACTGCGAGGGAGTGTATAGAGAGGCGCGCGCGTCGACCGCCTTCGACCGGTAAAACAGGTTAGTTGCGGCCTTTCGCTCGCGCCATTACCGCCCTTATGTCCGGGCGCCGTTAAGGTCCTTCGGTGGCTTAAGCTAAAGCGAGCGAGCGAGGGCGATGGCGACCCGTAGCAGGCCGATCTTGCAATTACTCACAGCCATACTTGGTCACGTCCTTGTGACGATAATTATGGGAGCCTAAGAGAGTCTCCGATAGGGCGCGGCGGTCCCCATACCCCGACCCCCCCCCCCCCTTCCTTCAAAAAAAAAAAAAAAAAAAAAAAAAAGCAGGCCTATATCTTCCTCTCTCCCTCTCTCTCTCTCTCTCCCTTTTCCTCTCGGAGCCTAAAGAAGAGATAGGAGGGGGAGGGGGGGGCGTAGGAGGAGGGGGGGGGAGAGGCGAAGGCGGGGTGACCGAGCGAGCT
>BOPN01000863.1:233027-240527 GCA_017312705.2 Penaeus japonicus | reverse complement strand
GGCCCGAGTCTCACTATAAACATATGTAACGTGAAGGGTTTCCGCTTACAGAAAGCCTCCGGGGGCTTTGTATGAGTGAATGACCCATTTTATCTACGCCAGAATACGCCGTTATAGGGAGATGCCACGGAACACCGGCCGTTCCTGGGGTGGAATGTCAGGGCTTTTTCTGTTCCGTTTCTGGCTCCTTCATGTCGATACTTTTTTGTTGGTATTGTTATTATCATTGATGTTGTTGGTATTGTTATTTTTATTGGCTTTATTGCTAATATTGGCATTACTCTTGTCCTTATTATTATTATTGTTATTGTGAATATTATTGTTATTATTGTTATTGTGATTATCATTATTATTATTGTTATTATTTTCATTGTTATTATTATCATCATTAGTATTATCATTATTATTGTTATCACCATCCTTATTATTGCCATTATCATTATTTGATTTATGTGATAATGTGCGGTAAATTTTGTCAATGGATTTTTTCCCGTCTTTTTCCGGCTTGTATTCTCGAGTGACGTAAATGACTCAGATTCAGATTTTACACGCAATAAAATCCATAGTATACTAAGAAGAATGGATCAAAATCAGATAATCCTATTGTATATTTTTTTTTTGTTACATTTTTTTCCCTAAAGTTTCTCTAAAGTTTCAGAGAGACAGAGGCAGGGCAAAGAAGAGTATAAAGAAAAAAAAGAAACAGAGAGAGAACTATCCAGAAATAGAAACAATTAAAAAGAAAGAAACCAAAAAACAAAAACAAAACAGAACGAAAAAAATCGCAAAACAGAAACACCAAAAAACCCTCTCGATTTTCATGAGGTTTCAGCGGCGCGCCATGATGGCGGCGAGGCAGGCGAGGCGAGCCAGTGTCAGCCCGTAATCCATCACGGGCGTCAGCAGCAGAGGGCGAGGGCGTGGGTTGACCTCCTCCCGTGACCAGTGGCCGGCAGTGTCCACCCGAGAGGAAAAATGGCCCTCATCCATTAACCGTAACAGGGACTTCGGATAGGGGCAACGCGGGTCACGTGACCGGGAATATGGCAGGCCAGTCAGTACCCAGCCCGCTCTTGAGGCTGTTTGGTTGGGCGGGAGTTGTGCTCGTTTTTTGTTGTTGTTGTTGTTCTTGTTGTTGTTATTGTTAATACTATCATTACTATCATTATCATTACTATTGATTGCTATTAGTATTATTTTTGTTGCTGTTTTTATCATCATTATCAAAATTATCCATATCATCACTATTATTATTATTATCAACATCATAACTATTGTGCTCGTTTTTTTATTGTTGTTCTTGTTATTGTTATTGTTAATACTATCATTACTATCATTATCTTTATCATTACTATTGATTAATATCACTATTGCTGCTGTTACTGTTCTTATCATCATTATCATAATTATCATAATCATTATCATCATCATCATAACCATTACCATCATTACAACTACCATCAATATCACCATCATCATTACTACCATCAATATCATCCTTACCATACCTTCCCATTAAATCTAAGGGAACGGACTTTTCAAAACAACCTCCCTTCGGCCTTCATCGAACGCAACTTTATCGCTGGCGTAAATCGCCTGAGCCAAATCTATATATCATTTTTGATCCCCAATCAACAACAAACGTGATTCTTGCAGCGCGAGAAAGAGAGAGAGAGGGGGGGGGGGAGCGAGAATGAGAGAGAGAGAGAGGGAGAGGGAGAGAGAGAGGGAGGGAGGGAGGGAGAGAGAGAGAGGAGAGAGAGAGAGAGAGAGAGAGGGAGGGAGGGATTGAGGGAGAGGGAAGAGAGAGGGAAAAAGCGAGAGAGAGAATGAGAGAGAGAGAGAGAGAGAAACAGACAGACAGATAGAGAGAGAGAAAGAGAGAGAGAAAGAGAGAGAGAGACAACGAAAGAAAGAGAGAGAAACAGACAGATAGAGAAAGAGAGAAAGAGAGAGAGAGAGAGATAAAGAGGAAAAGAGAAATCGTTCGGCGGGAGAATCTTGGCGGCCGATCCATCTTCGAATTTCCCGCCAAAACGATCTTCCTCCTTTGTTCGACGGAGGCCATTAATTATTGACAATTATACGCATCATCCACACTCTACGCCGCCTGATAACATGGAAAAGAGGGGAGAGGGGGAAGAGGGAAGGGAGCGGAGAGAGGGGGAAGGGAGAGAGAAAAGAGGGGAGAGAAAGGAAGGAAGTAGAGACTCTTTTTTAAGACTTGATGATCCTGTGTGTCGAAGAAGGAAGTTTCTGAGAGATTTTCTTTTCGTCTATTAAAAAAAAAAAAAAAATATCCTTTACTGAATGTAGTGTATACTGATTTTTTTAATAGGCCATGTATCTATGTGAATGTATATATGATGGTAATAATAATAACAAAATAGATTTCCCAATTTCGATTTTGTTTTTGTTTTTTACACCTAATAAGCAGTTCCGGTTACAAAAACTTAGGATTGTTGCAAAAAAGAATCCTCTACTTCATTTTTATCTCCTGCATGGCCCTGGGTCTTTTAAGAGGACGACGCCCACGGGATGCAGTTCTCACCTACCACGCCCATCGCAGAGTCACTCTCACTCTCCCCTCCGCCCTCAACTCTCCCTTACCGACTACCCAAAGAGGACCGGGGAAGCTATATTTTCCTTCTTCTTCTTCTTCCCTTCTCCCCGCCCGCGTCCCTCTCCCCCTTCGACACCAGCCCTGGCTCTCTCCCCTCTCCTCCCCCTTCCCCTCTGCCCCTTCCCCTCCACCTCCCCTGTCCCTAGACCAGCTTGCATGGAGACCCCCTTGAGGTTATGCTGCTCTTCCCCTCAAACACGGCCCTACAACACTCAACATGTTTGCGAGGGGTTTTGTGGGAGGAGAGAGGGGATGTGAGGGGAAAGCAGGAGGGGGGGAAGGGGTGTTGGGGGGTAGCTGGAGGGAGTCGCAGGGGTGGAGGGAGAGAAGGGTCGTGGCCCTTGGATAGTCCCTGGGGGTCACAGGGTCGAGGGTCGGCGCTCCCCTCTTTCTCTCTCTCTCCCTCTCTCTCGCTCTCCCGTTTTCCCCTCACTAGCCAGCCTCCGCCGCGGTCGCCACACGTCTTCCTCCGCGGAATCGAACCTTTTCCTCGTCCTCGGCCTCTCCTCCTCGAGATAATCGAACCTTTTCCTTGGCCTCTCCTCCTCGTGATAATCGAATCTTTTCCTCGGCCTCTCTTCCTCGAGATAATCGGACCTTTTCCTTGTCCTCGGCCTCTGCTCCTCGAGATAATCGGACCTTTTCCTTGTCCTCGGCCTCTGCTCCTCGAGATAATCGGACCTTTTCCTTGTCCTCGGCCTCTCCTCCTCGAGATAATCGGACCTTTTCCTCGGCCTCTCCTCCTCGAGATAATCGAACCTTTTCCTTGTCCTCGGCCTCTCCTCCTCGAGATAATCGAACCTTTTCCTTGTCCTCGGCCTCTCCTCCTCGAGATAATCGAACCTTTTCCTTGTCCTCGGCCTCTCCTCCTCGAGATAATCGAACCTTTTCCTTGTCCTCGGCCTCTCCTCCTCGAGATAATCGAATCTTTTCCTCAGCCTCTCCTCCTCGTGATAATCGGACCTTTTCCTCGCCTCTCCTCATCTCTACCTCGGGTTATCGGACCTTTTCCTCGTCCTCGGCCTCTCCTCCTCGAGATAATCGAACCTTTTCCTCGCCTCTCCTCATCGGAATCGAAGCTATTCCTCCTCGAAGCTGTTCCTCCTCGAAGCTTTTCCTTCTGTCTCCTCGACCTTCATCCTCGCTCATGTCGCCCCGTGTCTTCATAGTAGCTGACCTTGTCCTCGTCAACTTAATCGCTTTTTTTTTTCTCTCTCTCCGTCTCCTTCATTTTGTTCTTTTCCTTCGTCACTTTATACATCTCTTTTTTTCTTTATGTATCCTTTTTATGTATCTTGTATTTATTTCTCCTTTTTATCTCATTTCTCTCTCTTTTTTCTGGCTCTTTTTCTTTCACAAATCAGCTATGACAACTGCAACCTTTGTAGCGGCCATGTGTTTTTGTGTAAAAAAAAAACATATACTTCAAAAACGGACGAATGGTGATGATGATGATGATGGTTATGATGAAAATGATGATGATGATGATGATGTGTGTGGTATGATTATCTTTGTGTGTGTGTATGTATGGGGAGGAGGTGTTACACGACATATAATGATAAAAAATCGCTGCAAGAAACATTTCAAACACTATTTTCCGACATGAAAGCACGTTGTGGCGATGATTCACTGTTTTGACCTCAGTGACATGACTCTGTGCATATCTATAGTCTGTTTTGAGTGCTTTCGTGCATGCGTCTATGCTTACAGTATATGCATGAGTGTGGGCATCTCTCTGTGTATACATGTATAGGCATATTATATTCTATCATGCTTTCCCATGCATACCATGGCACATACGTGTCTCTCCACATATGCATATGCGTGAGTTCGTTCGTGCATGTCAACACTGCAAGCACAGAACCCCTCCCCCCCCTTCCTGACCCTTATTCCCTACACTCCCACCTCCCTTCCATTCCCCCTCCCTTACCCCCCTTCTTCCCTTCTAACTCTTTACCTCCCTCCTGCCCCCCCCCCCCCAACACTTGACTCCCCCCTTTACCCTGACACTTCCACCTCCCTCCCGTGATTCCCCCTCCCCTTTCCCCCTTCCCTCACCCCCCCTCCCCCACCCTTCCCCCACCCCCTCCTCCCACCTCAGACCCCCTACCCTACCGTAAACTCTCCCGTGTTTTGCCTCTTCCCATCATCATCATAATTCCCCGTGTATGATTCAGCGGGCGGGAGAACGCGGCTGAATTTTGAGTAGTCGAATAATTAAAGCGATATTTTGTTTGCGAAGGGGAGTCAGAACATAAACATGAGGCCAGACTTCGCTCTATTTACATAATGTTTGTGTATGATCAACCCTCTCCTCCCCTCCCCCCTCCCTCCCCCTCCCTACCCTCTAACCCTCTCCCTTCCCCCCACCCCTCCCCCTCCGGCTCTCCATTGCACAGTGGCGTGATCAAAACACACCCGGAAATAAACAGTAGTTAAAATACCGCTTGCTTTACCTGGGTGGCCAGTGCATACCATCACTTATTTGCATATTATCTTTTATTAATATTTATTTAAATCATGAATCGATCCGGTATTTTTAATCGATTCATATGTATTTACATATGTCATTTTTCTCTCTATTTTTTTTTTTTTTTTTTTTTTTTTTTGCTACATGACAGCTGTTTGAAAACTCGTTACTATTTTGACTATCCAGATATTTTTATCGTTAATAGTGTAGTTTTACAGCTTATCCAAACTACCCAACGAATCACCCTCCCCCCCTACCCCCTCCCATAACCTCTCACCCCCCTCCCTCCCCCCTGCGCATTCATAGCGTCCCCCCACCCCCTCCCCCTTCCCCCATAACCTGGCATTTCGTTAAAATTATTATTCTTATAGCCTTTGTTACCCTGTGATGTATGTGGTCGCATTCCGGGGAACTGTTTCAGCGCTTAACATTAATTTCCACGACATGTACTAAAAAAAAGGGTTTATATATACATATAATCCAAAAAACATACTTTTATTGTGCACAAATATGTTAAAATGTGGAATCGAATTTCAGGTATGGGTTTTGTTGAGGGGGGAGAGGGGGGGAGAGGGAGGAGGGGGAGGAGAGAGGAAAGGGAGGGAGTGTGGAGAGGGGAGGAAAGGAGAGAGGAGAGGGAGGGAAAGAGGGAGGAGAGGGAAGTGGTAAGGAGGGAGAGAGAGAAGGGATAGAGAAGAAGGGACCAGAGAGAAGGGTAAAGGGGTAAGGGAGAGCAGGGAGAAGGAGAATTGAGAGGAAGGGGGGGGGAGGGGATTTAGGTAAAGGGGGAAACGTAGTAGAAATAATTAACATATCTGTTACCTTATTGCTCAGTTAATTGCGCTTAAAAAAATGCAAATTCTGGGTACTTAGCATCCAGAGCGTAACACGAAAAGCGTACTACTTATTGTCCCAGTTGAGTCATTGTGTTTGTCTGTTTGTCTGTTTGTTCATTATGATGAAATGATAGTGATTGATTTTATCACATTTGCTCTTTTTTTTTAGCTTGACAGTATTAGTTTTATTGTTATCAATATAATCTTCCTCATCTTTATTATCATCGTCATTATTATTATTTTCTTTTTATTGTAATTGTTATGATGATTAAAAGTGTTATCAGTATCATTATCATCATTATGATTTTAATGGTGGTACAACTATTAAAATATTTCGTGATGTTAATGACTATTATTATTGTCATTGTTATTATCAATATCATTTTTATCAGTATTATTATTATCTTTATTATTGTTATCATTTTTATCATTACCATTATAATTATTATCTTTAATATTAGTAGTATCACTATTATTATCATTATTATTATCATTACCATTATCAACATTATCATTATTATTATCATCATCAATATTAACTATATCGTTACGTTTATCATCATTACTAACATTATCATCTTTATCATTATCCTCACCATTGTCATCATCATACTTATCATTATAATCATCATAATCATCATCATTATTACGATCAGCAACACCTCCCCCCCTCCCCCCCGGCCCCCAATTTTCAAACAGCTGATCGGGTGGGAAAATACCGTGTATCTTTGACACCTAAATAAAACTCGCTTCACTGAACAAACATAGGTAGTTCAAAACATCGGAATAACACATTAAGAACATAACGCCTTTTTTTCCCTTAGTGTTCACTCGAACGCATTCTCTACAACACTCTGGAAAGGGAGGGGGGGTAGGAGGAGGGAGAGAGAAGGGGGTAGGGAGGGTGGTAGCCGGGGGGGGGGTCGTTCGTGTTTTTTTTTTTTTCAGTCGGGGATAATAACAGCGGCAGGCGGTTTGTGTGTGTGTGTGTATGAGAGAGAGAGAGAGAGAGAGAGAGAGAGGAGAGGGAGAGGGAGAGAGAGAGAGAGAGAGAGAGAGAGAGAGAGAGAGAGAGAGAGAGAGCGATATATATATATATATATATATATATATATATATAGAGAGAGAGAGAGAGAGAGAGAGAGAGGGGGAGAGAGAGAGAGAGAGAGAGAGAGAGAGAGAGAGAGAGAGAGAGAGAGCGAGATATATATATATATATATATATATATATATATATATATATATATATATATATATATATATAGAGAGAGAGAGAGAGAGAGAGAGAGAGAGAGAGAGAGAGAGAGAGAGAGAGAGAGAGAGAGGAGAGAGAGAGAGAGAGAGAGAGAGAGAGAGATAGAGAGAGAGAGAGAGAGAGAAGAGAGAGAGAGAGAGAGAGAGAGAGAGAGAGAGAGAGAGAGGGGGAGAGAGAGAGAGAGAGAGAGAGAGAGAGAGAGAGAGAGAGAGAGATTTTGAGAGAGCGAGAGAGAGAGATAGATAGATGATGGAGATAGAATAGTCTCTTAAGAGAAGGAAAAAGAAGGAAAGCGAGAGAGAGAGAGAGGGGCGAG
>BOPN01000863.1:225939-232927 GCA_017312705.2 Penaeus japonicus | reverse complement strand
AGGGAGAAGGGGGAGGAAGGGGGAAGGGGGAGGAAGGGAGATGGGGGAGGAAGGGAGAGAGGGGGAGGGCAGAGGAGGGGGAGGAAGGGAAAAGTGGGAGAAGGGGAGGGGGGGGGGGGCAGAAAGACGAAGGAGAGGGAGAGGAAAGGGGAGAAGGAGACGGAGAGAGGTAGAGATAGAGAAAGAAAGGGAGAAAGAGGGAGAGAGAGAGGAGAGGGAATAAAATAAGAAGAGGACGAAAGAGAAGAAAAGGGAGACAGAGAAGAAGAGGGAGAAAGAAGGAGAGAGCGAGAAAAGGGAGAAAGCGAGGAAGAGAAAGAGAGGAAGAGGGAGAAAGAGAAGAGGGCGAAAGAGAAGGTGAAATAGAAGAGGGAGAAAGGAAAGTGGAGGGGAGAGGAAGGGGAAAGGGAAGGGAAATGGGAAATGGGAAATGGGAAATGGGAAATGGGAAATGGGAATAGGAACGGGAAAGGGAAAGGGAATGGTAATGATAATGGGAAAGGGATACGGAGAAGGAGAGGGAGAGAGGGTGAGAGGGAGAATGAGAGAGAGAAAGAGCGAGAGAGTAAGAAAAGAAGAGAGAGGAAGAAAGCGAGAAAGAGAGGAAGAAAGAGGAGGAAGAAATAAGAAAAAAAAGGAAAGACAGAGAGAAAGAGAGAGAGAAAGATCTCCTGTCATTTACAGCAACAGCCTCACTAAATCGCCCCCCCCTTCCTAATAACCAACCCATTCTCGCATCCTCGCACCTCACTCAAAGTTCCACAAAGTTTATCCGGAGTGAACCACTTCCATCCCTTAACAAAAGAGGAAAGAACACACACACACAACCAAGTATCCTTCGACAACACTTCAAAATTTCACTTTAAAAAAGTTTATAAATAAATAAATAAGTAAATATGTATCTTATTTATGTATAGCATATACATTATAGAGATATATATGTACATATATATATATATATATATATATATATATATATATATATATATATATATATATATATATATATACATATATATATATATATATATATATATATATATATATATATGTATATATATATATATATATACATGTATATATATATATATATATATATATATATATATATATATATATATATATATGCATATATGTATATATATATACATGTGTGTATATATATATGTGTGTATATATATATGTGTATGTGTATATATATATATATATATATATATATATATATATATATATATATATATATAATATATATATATATATATATATATATATATATATATATATATATATATATATATAATATATATATATATATGTATATATATATATATATATATATATATATATATATATATATATATATATATATATATATATGTATATATATATATATATGTATATATATATATATGTATATATATATATATATATATATATATATATATATATATGTATATATATATATATATATATATATATATATATATATATATATAGAAACTCCCATCAACGACAACGACGAAGAAAAATGAAGAATAAGAAAAAGAAGAAGGAGTAGATAGAGGAAAAGGAGGAGGAGGAGGAGGAGGAGGAGGAGGAGGAGGAGGAGGAGGAGGAGGAGGAGGAGGGAGAAAATGAAAAAGAAGGGGAAAAGGAAAAAAAAACATAAAAACGAATAAAAATAAAAATAAAAATAAAAATAAAAATAAAAATAAAAATAAAAATAAGAAGATGAAAAGGAAGGAGGAAAAAGAGAACCACAAAAACTAATAAAACTAATAAAAATAAAGTAAAAAACTAAAAACAAGAAGACAAACAATAAGAAAATAAAAAGGAGAAGAAAAACAAGAGGAGAAAGAAGAAGAGGAAAAAGAGCAAGAACCACAAAAAAAAAAAAAAAAAAAAAAAAGAAGCAGAAGAAGAGGAAAAAAAAGAGTAAGAACCCCAAGCGGTAGGTAGCAGCAGCAGACGCGATCGGCCCAGCTGTGCACCCAAAAGCGAGTCCCCGACATGCATGCCTCCACTTGAGAGCGCGCGCCACGGACAAATTAGGAATCCTCCGTAGCAGCGATTGTTTGCACAAGACGAGGCGAGCGATAACTGGGCCACGGAGGTGACGCAGGTGCTAAGGGCGGCCGCCGAAGGATGCTACCTTCTCCTCCTATGCTTGCCTTCTACCTAAGTGTGGAATCTTACTTGTTGCATTTTTTTTCTTTTTCTTTTTTCTTTTTACTGCTTGCTTGCTTGCTGGATGACGTGTCCGTCTGTCACTCTATATGATAATCTCAGCCATTCTATCGGTCTGTCTTTTGTCTCTGTCTGCGTGTTCGTCTGTTTGTATGTATGTCTGGCTGAAGACCAAACTGTTCTATTATTTGGTTGCCTATATTTGTCTGTCTGTCTGTCTGTCTGTCTGTCTGTCTGTCTGTCTGTCTGTCTGTCTGTCTGTCTGTCTGTCTGTCTGTCTGTCTGTATGTCTGCCTGACTGTCTGTTTGCCTGCCTGCCTGCCTGTCTGCCTGCCTGTCTGCCTGCCTGTCTGCCTGCCTGTCTGTCTGCCTGCCTGCCTGCCTGCCTGCCTGCCTGCCTGCCTGCCTGCCTGCCTGCCTGCCTGCCTGTCTGTCTGTCTGCCTGCCTGCCTGCCTGCCTGTCTGCCTGTCTGTCTGTCTGTCTGCCTGCCTGCCTGCCTGCCTGCCTGCCTGCCTGCCTGCCTGCCTGCCTGCCTGCCTGCCTGCCTGTCTGCCTGCCTGCCTTCTTGCCATCTAAGTCCCCTCCTCCGATAATGCGTTTCTCCGTGGGACGCCGGAGCGACGGCGGCACACGATCCGAAGCGGCGAAGAAGAAATGGCCAGTCGGGTTGCTGTTGAAAGGTTGCACAAGCATTGCAAAGGGAGAGAACGAGCGAGCAAGCGAGCGGCTAGATAAGGTTATCTAAGCACAACACGATGGCTGGCCCTAGAAGAA
Organism: Penaeus japonicus; assembly: GCA_017312705.2. Lineage (NCBI taxonomy): Eukaryota > Metazoa > Arthropoda > Malacostraca > Decapoda > Penaeidae > Penaeus > Penaeus japonicus. The sequence goes on along the minus strand of BOPN01000863.1, from coordinate 229,965 downwards.
CAATACCCCGACTGCCCTCGCTCGGCCTCTTCAACGTACGGGATCTTCTGTACATCACTCCCACGTCCGCTTTTCTCTCTTTCTCTTTCTCTTTCTCTTTCTCCCCTTTTCTCTCTCTCTTTCTCTTTCTTTCTTTCTCTTTCTCTTTCTCCCCTTTTCTCTCTCTCTTTCTCTTTCTTTCTTTCTCTCTCCCTCTCTTCCTTTCTTTCTCTTTCACTACGTGCTTTCCCCTTCCCCTCATCCCTCTCTGCCTTGTTAGTGGAGTACGCATCGAGACCGCCCTCAGCTGCGAGGAAAAACGCCTCAACTCCACCTCCTCAATCATAATCACGATGACAAAGAATCAAAATAACAATGTCAACATAACGTTGCACTGGTAAGAATGATAACAAATGGGCACTATAAGTGATTATGACGATAATAAACAACAGGGAAAGCATCATTAATTTTGTCACCGATAGTAATAGTAACAATAATAACAAAAAATAATCTATTATTGCAATAATTATATTCACAACAATCGATATAATAATTATAAGTACATAAACAATAACGAGAACAACGGCAACAGCAACGGCAGTAACAACAATAATAACAACATTAAGAACAACAATAACAACACCAACAACAACAATCATAATAATAATAATAATAATAATAATAATAATAATAATAATAATAATAATAATAATAAAACGTTTAAAATCACCAAAAATAAATAAGAATAATAACGATGTAAATAAATACCATCATAATAATGTAAACAGATAAATAATGATTTCAAGGTTAAAACTAATTACATAATAAGAATAACGGGAAGCCCCCCAAAATAATAAATAAACAAATAAAATAACTGAATACTAAAAATACTACAAGATACAAACAAATAAATAAATAATCACAAACAAACAAAAGTAAGACAACACCACATCCTTCGCCTAGGATTCTTTTTTAAAGCCTTCACGAAAAAGAATAAAAACCTTTATTCTTTCCTCTAAGACGCCCCTAAACCCGGCCGGACCCCTCCCTAAACTCCGGAAAAAACGCCCCTCCCGCTCAACCCCGAAAACTCACCTCTGACCCCCTTTTAACGCTGGAGGAGATTGTAAAAAGGGGAAGGGGAAGGGGAAGGGGAAGGGGAAGGGGAAGGGGAAGAAGGGGAAGAGGAAGAGGAAGGAGAAGAGGAAGGGGAAGGGGAGATGAAGGAGGTGAAGGTGGAGGTGAAGGTGGAGGTGAAGGTGGAGGTGGAGGGGAAGGGGAAGGGGAAGGGGAAGGGGAAGGGGAAGGGGAAGGGGAAGGGGAAGGGGAAGAGGAAGAGGAAGGGGAAGGGGAAGGGGAAGGGGAAGGGGAAGGAGACGGGGGAGGTGGAGATGAAGGTGAAGGTGAAGGTGAAGGTGTAGGTGAAGGTGGAGGTGGAGGTGGAGGTGGAGGGGAAGGGGAAGGGGAAAAGGGAGAGGAGAAGCCCAAGGTTCTCCCTCAAGCTAATCTGGACAGGAAGAAAGAAAAAAAAAAAACGAAGGAAACTGGGTTCGAGGGCGGTTGGTGGGCGGCTGGTGGGCGTGAGGGGGGGGGAGAGACAGGAGAGGGAATGAGGTAATTAAAAGAGCTTAGTGGGGCGCCACACCCCAAGACGAGGGGAATGTCTAAACTTTCTCGAGGAGGGGAAAAAAGAGGAGGAGGAAATACTGGAAGACATCAAGGAAACGAAAGGAAACGAGTTCGCCAGACTTTTCTTCTTTCCTGTTCGTTTTCGTCATTAATTTGATTGGTTGAGTCTGCGGGATAACGATTTTGAGCTCATGTCATAAACAATAAAAGAAAAGGATAGACGAAAGGAACTTTATCATTCATTTATTATCAAATATAACTCACTCATACAAAACATGAACGACATGAACCTACGTTTTATTAACCAATGACTAAAATATGGCTTACTCTTGAATAAAAAATAATAAAAAAGAAAAAAAAAACATAAGAAAACCAATGACTTATCTCTGACAAAAATAAAAATTTAATATCAATCATAAATGAAAAAAAGTGCGAAGACATAATCAGAAACACCGGTAGCTCGAGCCCGTAAAGAGTGTAAACAGCTGGTGTGTTTGTGCTCATCCACTTGGAATAAATCCGCGAATATTCCCAGCGATGATGCCGGTTCTCGCTACAAATTCCCCCCCTCCCTCCCTCCCTCCCTCCCTCCCTCCCTCCCTCCCTCCCTCCCTCTTTCTCTCTCTTTCTCTCCCCTCCCTCCCTCTTTCTCTCTCATTCTCCCCCCTCCCTCCCTCTCTCTCTCTCTCCCTCCTCCCTCCCTCCCTCCTCCCTCCCTCTCTCCCTCCCTCCCTCCCTCTTCTCTCTCTCTTTATATATATATATATATATATATATATATATATATATATATATATATATATATAAATATATATGTGTGTGTGTGTGTGTGTGTGTGTGTGTGTGTGTGTGTGTGTGTGTGTGTGTGTGTGTGTGTGTGTGTGTGTGTGTGTGTGTGTGTGTGTGTGCGCGCGCGTGCGTGCATGGCAGAAAAAAACGAGAGAAGAGAAGAGAGAGAGAGAGAGAGAGAGAGAGAGAGAGAGAGAGAGAGAGAGAGAGAGAGAGAGAGAGAGAGAGAGAGAGAGAGTGAGAGAGAGAGAGAGAGAGAGAGAGAGAGAGAGAGAGAGAGAGAGAGAGAGAGAGAGAGAGAGAGAGAGAGAGAGAGAGGGAGAGGGGAGAGGGAGAGGGGGAGAGGGAGAGGGAGATGGAGATGGAGATGGAGATGATGGAGATTTGAGAGGGGGAGTGGGAGGGAGGGAGAGAGGGAGAGGGAGGGAGGGAGGGAGGGAGGGGTGGGGGGGAGGGAGGGAGGGAGGGAGGGGAGGGAGGGAGGGAGGGAGGGAGGGAGGGAGGGAGGGAGAGAGAGAGAGAGAGAGAGAGAGAGAGAGAGAGAGAGAGAGAGAGAGAGAGAGAGAGAGAGAGAGAGAGAGAGAGAGAGAGAGACAGAAAGAAAGAGAAACAGAGAGAAAAAAAACAGAGAGAGAAAGAGAGACAAGGAGAGAGAGAGAGAGAGAGAGAGAGAGAGAGAGAGAGAGAGAGAGAGAGAGAGAGAGAGAGAGAGAGAGAGAGAGAGAGAGAGAGAGAGAGAGAGAGAGAGAGAGAGAGAGAGAGACAGAGAGAGAGAGAGAGAGAGAAAAGGAGAGAGAGAGAGAGAGAGAGAGAGAGAGAGAGAGAGAGAGAGAGATAAAAAAAAATGGAGAAAAACAAAAAAACGTAGAAGTGAGCATGGAGGCGCAAAATCCCCCACAGAAAGCCAGCTACATAATCATCCCAGTCTGTCACCCTTGCAAGATTACCAGTCAATTGCAGATGAGTTGCGTGAGCGTGGCAAGTATCGCCTCCGATGGACAATACATCAGAGAGCCGTCGTCTTTGAAGTCGGTCGAGCCTGAAATCTGGCTCGTGTCCTACATCACACGTTCTCATGCAACTCTCCTTCTGCAAACATCTTGTTCTCTTCACTGAGCTTTGAATCTTTTTATCGACGTTTTATCCTGCTATTTTACCGGACTTTGTTCATCCCAAACTGTAGTTTCTTTGATTCATAGTTAAAAGTAAACAATATGTCATATATGAAGAAAACTTTCATTTTCTAGACATGATGTCTATAAACAAAAGCTTCGTTTCCCATTCCCCTCCATTTAAAACAATAACAAAGAAGCAAATAAATTAAAACCAATCAAATGAAAAACAAAACTAGAAAGCACTGCAAACACAATGCAGTGCCCGAATTACATGAGTCTACCAAAAAAAATTACATGAAAATGGTCACCATTTTGTATGACAGATTATTGTGATGATGAAACAAATAATTTCGTGTAGACGAATCCTGCTCGTTAAAAAAAAACATCTAATCCAATGGTCACTACCCTATGGTCACCTTATACATAATTTTTGAATCACAAGCCATCATAAATATTGTTTTTATTTTTTTTAAGCAAATTTATACTGTATAGAAAGGCAGAGAAAATTATCAAT
>BOPN01000863.1:210939-213439 GCA_017312705.2 Penaeus japonicus | reverse complement strand
CTCCAGTCTCAGAACATCACTACAAAATGTGCAAAACACCCAAATCACATGGCCTCACTCACTATTTACTTTGCTGTACGAAAACTGTATCTTATCGATCGAGCAGCATTGTACAAAGAATGTCACTTGCTGATAATTATCTTTCTATTATATACACTGGACTTGTCTTTTATGCGATCAGTGATATGAAAGTTTTATTTGCCGACTTGATACGACATTTAAATATTGGTAAAATGCAGCCACTTCCGCATGGGGATAAATTTTTTAACAGATTTTTGGATAAATGCTTTACATCTTACCCTGGCTTTTAAAGGGCATGTGCACTATTCGGGAAATCAACATATCAAATCAAAATCAACAACTCTCCCTCTCTCTCTCTCCCGCGGTCCCTCTCCATCCGCGCCACGTGGAAACGAGGGGATAGACCTAGGGAAGGGAAGTAAATCGACGGAGCCGTATTGATTTCTCATTCATTCACAACACATACATACATACAAACACACACACACACACACACATTCACAGAGGTGATCGAGGCGAACCCCCAACCCCCCCTTTGGACCAACGCCAAGGGGGAGGGGAGGGGGGTGGTGGTAAGATGGAGGTATGTGGCGAGGGAGGGGAAGTCCCATGAGGGAGGGGAGAGGGGGATTGGAGGGGAAAACACAGAAGGGAAAGGGGAGAAAAGGAGGGAGGGCCATGAGGGGGGGGGGGGGAGGGGAGGAGCGCCGCCAGGACGTGAGGGGAGAAATTTAATGTCCACGAGTAGGCGACATCTGATAACAGCTCACACGCGGACTTGTAGATCAATATTGTACCCCGGGTGAATGAGGGGAAGGGGGGGGGGAGGAGGTGGGAAGACGGGGAGGAGACACACCTGCAATTCGTTTGATTTTTGTTTATTGTACTCCGCTGTTCGTCCGCTTTATTCTTTTGTTTGTTTTTGTTGTCGTCCCATTGGCCGGTTGCCTGTGTCCCTCCCCCCGCCCGTGGCTTTGTCGTTCTTTAATTTGCTCTTTTGTTCATCATTCGGCTGCTACTGTGTTTGTCTTCGCCCTTTCTATGCTGTTATTGTTGCTGTTTTACAATGGACGAGTTTTGACTTTTTCTTCTCTCCACTACGCTGCCCTTATAGTCAAGCCTTCTTTGGAGTCCTGATTTTTTGCACGACTCTTGCTACTATGCCCCCCCCCCCAGCCCCTTTGGCTCGTCTGGTCGTACATCATTTTATCTATTCATCTATTCCTTCATTCATTCCACTCTTTACGGGGTATATTTCTAAACACACTTTTTATACATACACCCACAGACCTATACTGTAGAAGGGACAATTGCTAACCACTAAGACAACATTTTTTTAAAAATCAATAAATCGACCAGATCTCTCCTACTGCGTGGAAACCTACGCTAAATGTCCTGAAGTGGTGCTCCCACTTCACCATAATGAGCTGAGGCAGTGGCTGTTCCACTCTCTCTCTCTCTCTCTCTCTCTCTCTCTCTCTCTCTCTCTCTCTCTCTCTCTCTCTCTCTCTCTCTCGCTTTATCTTTCTTTCTTTCTTTCAGTCTGTCTGTCTGTCTGTCTCTGTCTGTCTGTCTGTCTGTCTGTCTGTCTGTCTGTCTGTCTGTCTGACCTTCTCAGGAACCAAAGGATCACTTTGAGCACAACCAATGAGAGGGAGTGATGAGGAGTGATGAGGAGTGATGAGGGGTGATGAGGCGAGTTCAGTGAGGATAGTGCAGACAGGTAAAGAAAATGCAACATAAATTCCCGAGTGTAGCATCATACTGTCGTACATAAGGCACATCCACTAAGTCTGTCAGGCAGAAAAAGGGTCCTTATGCACATCGAACTCTTCACGCAGGTGGCAGGGCATCTAAAAGTCTTCCTCTCCACATCCCTTCGCCCTCCCTACTGCCTCCTTAAGCTTCCCTCCATCCCTCCTCCATCCACCACCCTCCATCCAACCTCCTTCCCCCCTCCCCTCTCCTTCCTCGTACACCCATCCTCCATCCCTCCTCCACCCTCCCTCCATCCCTCCTCCCCCCTCCCCTCAACCCCCAAACCTAACCGTCTCCACGAACAGACACTCGAATGATTGTTATTACAATTATTCACTCAAGCGGCCAGCCCTGAAGGGACGGCCGGCCAGAAGGTCCCGTGACCTCGGCGCCCCGACGTCTGGCATAAGGCGAGTCCGTCAGTCCGCGAAGGATGAAATGGGGGAAAAAAAGGAAGTGTAGAAAAGGAGGGGAATAATTGACGAAGAGGGATAGACGGCGAAGAGCGGTAAGAGGGGTTTGAGGGTAAACGAAGAGTCATTAAGCCCAGAGAGAAATATCGTCTCATCTTTCGATAAACCTATTCCGAGTAGAGAGGGGTTCTTCTGTCTCCTACCAAAAGTGAAGCCCGTCCGTTAACCGCAAAGACTGAGAAGGCCAAAGACTGAGAGATGCTTGAAGAGAAGGCGGAATGAGGAGTGAGGAATGAGGAATAAGGATT
>BOPN01000863.1:188439-198439 GCA_017312705.2 Penaeus japonicus | reverse complement strand
TCATGACCACTAAAGGAGAATGAGGGAGGAATGAGAGTGATTTCTTCCCCAGACCGAGACGTATTAACCCATTCTCACTGCTACCTGATTTCCGCAAAGACGAGAGAGGGGAGAATTGTCCGGAGGGAGGTGAGGACGACGGTGCTGAAACGGACCAGGGAGGGGGAGGGGGGCAGAATAAAAGCACTTTCATAATCATGACAAGGAGAAAAAAGTGAAGAACAAGTACATCGAACGAGTTCACACTGACAAATGTAGGAAAAAAGGGCATGAAAGATATTTTTTCCCGAAAAAAATGAAAGAGAATCTTCTCGAAAATTTCTAATTCATACCAATTCTACGAAAAATAAATCACAGCGTGTATATCTACCTCCAGTACTACAGAATACTATAATTCAACAAAACAAACAACAACAAAACGATAGGCCAAGTGTAGTAAGATGAAGGAACCAGAGAGACCGAGGAGAGGGACCTCATCCGACAGCACGTTACGATCGCGGGGAAAAAAGGACGGGAGGCGGGCGAGGGAGAAGACGAGGGCGTTAGGATATAAAACCAAGAGAGGCCGAGGGATTAAGGGAATATCTGAAGGAGGGAAGGAAGGATAGAAGGAAGGAAAGACTAGAGATAGAGAGACCCAAGAGAGAAGCGAGGAGGAAAAGACAAAAGGAAAGGAAGAAATATTCAAAGGAGAAGAAGGAGGAAAAGACAAAAAGGAAAGGAAGAAACATTCAAAGGAGAAAGAGGAGGAAAAAGCGAGAAGGGAAGAAACAGCCAAAGGAGGGAGAGAAGGAAAAGACAAAAGGAAGGGGAAAAAATAACGAAAATATATAGAGAAAGGGGGTGGCGACGAAGGCTCGAGGGAAAATTACGGCACATTAAGCTTAGGCGAAACAGATCCGTGAAATGACAGTAAACGAAGTGAATCCCACGAGTCCCAAAGGGCACGGCGAAGGAGAGGAACCTCATATTTCCCCCCTCGTCCCTTTCGTCCCCTCCTCGTGCCTAACATCCGTCGTCTCTTGCCCTCTCGCTTTGACCTCTTTGTCATTCTTTCTTCTTCTCGTGAATTCACCCCCCCCCCCACACACACACCTTATTCTTATTTCTCTTACATTCCCACTCACCCTTACACAAAATTACCAACGAAGACTAAATACCTTTTGTCACATTTCTCTTTTGCAATTTCATCCATCTTATTGTTTTATTTATTCCAAAAGTATCCATCTTTTATTCCTGTTTTGCCTACATGCCATTCCTTCCTTCCGACGGAGAGGCCTTTAAAAAATCCACCAATAGGGTTTGCGCAGCATCTTACAAATTTTGGGGTATTATAACATTGTGTTTGTGTTTGTGTGTGTGTATGTGTGTGTGTGTGTGTGTGTGTGTGTGTGTGTGTGTGTGTGTGTGTGTGTGTGTGTGTGTGTGTGTGTGTGTGTGTGTGTTGTGTGTGTGTGTGTCTGTGTGTGTGAGAGAGAGAGAGAGAGAGAGAGAGAGAGAGAGAGAGAAAGAGAGAGAGAGAGAAAGAGAGAGAAAGAGAGAGAGAGAAAGAGAGAGAGAAAGAAAGAAAGAAAGAAAGAGAGAGAGAGGGAGAGAGAGAGAGAGAGAAAAAGAAAGAAAGAAAGAAAGAAAGAGAGAGAGAGAGAGAGAGAGGGATGGAGGGAGAGAATTAGAGAGAATTAGAGAGAATTAGAGAGAAATGGAGGGATAAAGAGAGAAAGAAAGAACGACACCTCGACACTGAAGACTCGACCTAGGCAAGGGAACAACCACAAGGGAGACCTACCGCTCCAGGTTTCCACTATGCACTCATTACTCCTGCGATCCTCGCTCACCTGTAAAGACCAAGATAAGAGAACACGTTACTGACATGATACACAAAAATCTATTATTTGACAAATAAAAAAAATAATAATATTTATCATTTGATCGCAGGCTTCTCCATCCTCCTCCTCCTCCTCCTGTCGTGTGGCATATCTCTCACGCAATGCCATTTACAGTTTTATATCTATCATTTTCATCTGATTTTCAACTTCCCGGCTGTTTTATAAGCTAACCGCCGGCCTTTTAATGCTTAATCTTTATCATTGTGTCTAGAATTCAATAGAGGTAACACGAACAGTATCCGAAAGCCAATCAGACCCAGTCGGGAGGGGGAGGAAGGGGGGAAGGAGGAAGGGGGGAAGGGGGAAGGGAGGGATAAGAGGGGAAGGGAGGGATAAGAGGGGAAGGGAGGGAAGAAAAGGGAAAGAGGTTAGAAAGGTGAGAGATTGTTCCTTCCTTCTATTTTTATTTTCTCCTTCCAATCTTTCATATTTACTCATTTCCTTCTATTTTTCCTGTATTTCTTCTCACATTCATTTTTCTGCCGTTACACCTATTTTTTTCCCGTTCTCTGTTCCCTTCTCCTTTACCCTGTTCTCTTTTTCATCCTCGTCCCCATCATTCCATTCTTCACATTTATTTAATTCCTTATTTCCTTCCTTTCTCCCCCAACCCTCCTTCGCTCCCCTATTCTTTCCTACCGCTTTTCACACTTCCTTCCCTCCACCCCCACCCCCACAAGACACGTCGCCTTCCTACAAAGCCTGCAGCTTCCAGGAAACGTGGACTGGTACGTCTCCCTTGTAGCTGCCCCCTTGCCAAGTTCGAGTGTTAAGTATCGAGGGCTGTATATCCCTCTCCCTCTCCCTCTTCCTCTCCCCCCACCCATCCTCCAATAGGATACCTCACCCTTCTACAAATCCTACTACGTCCGCCGCGCCCTCCAACTCCGCAAGATATTAACTCGCGAACAACGCCGCCGCCGCCGCCACCGATCCTCTCACCGGAACCGGTCCCGAACATATCCGACGTTATATCTCTGCCTTATCGCGGTCGGGAATAAGATGTGCAGCATTCCTCGGACGCTTGTTTGCTTGCATGGTCAGAATCCCTTGGTCATAGGGAGATTGTGATGATGTGGAATGTGGTGGTTGTGTGGTGGTGGTGGTGATGATGATGTGATGACGACGAAGATAAAGACGATGAACATGAATGTTGATGACGAATGTGATGCCAAAATATGCAATTCGCCCACTCAAAAACCTCAGCGCATTCCAGCCCGCGTTGAAAATCGCACGTCAACCCCCAACGCTCCACCCCCACCCACCCCCACCCACCCCCCAAGCCAAGCCAAGCCACCCCCAATGCCTCCGCCAACATTACGACACAAAAGCAGCCCAGCGAGCAGCGAGTCACTTAACCAACGAGCGCTCTAGAGAATTAACGGTTACCGAGAAGAAGAAGAAGAAGGAAAAAAAAGAGTGTCACGCTGGCGACTCATGACCAGAACAGCCAAACGCCGAAAGAGCACAAGTCATGGCAAGGAGCACAAGTCATGCATGGCAAGGAAACCCAGACTCCGCCGCCGAATCCGCACTTTCTACTCGGCGGCGAGAGGCAACGCTACTTAATTCATTAATAACCACCACGCGACTTGATCTCTCCGACCGCAAATCGTCTTAAACATAACTTGGGAAGACTTTAAAACAAACAGACAAACAAATGAATAAAAATATGCAGAATCATACCCCCATAAAAAAGGAAGTAGTAACCAAACAGATAAATAGATAAGTCAATAAATAAATAAATAAATAAACAAACAGACAAAACAAAACAGGTAAACAAAATGATGACGTTCCTGATAACACAGAGATAAATATGAGAAAATGGAGCAGCATGTTGACCCCTTCGAGACAGCAATCAATCTTCGACAAGGGTCTTAATCTTGGGCCATCCGAATCACCTTCCAATATCACTGCCTTGGTGCACGTGCGGGGATGACCTCTCTCTCGCTCGCTCTCTCGCTGTCTCTCTCGCTGTCTCTCTCGCTCTCTCTCTCGCTCTCTCTCGCTCTCTCTCGCTGTCGCTGTCTCTCTCTCGCTCTCTCTCTCTTTGGTTGTCTCTCTCTCTCGCTGTCGCTGTCTCTCTCTCTGGTTGTTTCTCTCTCGCTCTCTTTCGCCCACTCCTCCTGTCAACCTTTCTGGTCTGTCTGTCTGTCTGTCTGTCTGTCTGTGTCTATCCGTCATTTTTCTCTTTCTCCCTCCCTTTCCTTTCTTTTCTTTTCCTTCTTTTTTTGTCTGCCTTCTCTTCTCTTTTCTTTCCTTCTCATTCTTCTCTCACTATATTCTCTTCTCTTCTCTCTTTCCACTCTCTTTCTTACCCTCTTCTTTCTCTCTCTCTCTCTCCTCTCTCTTCTTTCTCCTTTCTCAACACCCTCTTCTGTCTCTCTCTCATTTATCCCTTCTTTCTTTCTTTCTTTCTTTCTTCCCTTCTTTCTTTCTTTCTTTCTTTCTTTCTTTCTTTTTCTTTCTCTCTCTCTTCTTTCTCTCACATTCGCAGGACGCAAGGAAGTGCGAACATAAAACGGACAAGCTGAACAAAACGCGACTGAAAGGGGAAGGGCAAAACTGGTAGAGAGAGAATAGGGAGGTGGAAGGAAAAGAAGCCGGAATGAACGAAGGAAGAATGGACGGGGATGAAAAGAGGAGCAAGCGAAGAATGAGAAAATTATGACGAATTAGCAGAGGAGAAGAAAATAGAATTTGAATTCTTTAAAGCTGTGAATGTATTTTTTATGTAAATGTAAAAAATACAATGCAATTGCAAAAAAGTAAATGCATACGTAAAAATTAGATAATGTAAATGTAAAAAAAAATAATGTAAATGTAAAAAATGTAAATGTAAAGAAAATAATAACTGGAAACTGAGAATTAAATAGCTACTGCAAAGAATAAACGGCTAGCGATCACAAGATCCCACGCATGTAATTAGAATGTGTGAACGAGAGCAAAACGAAAGGAAAGAGAAAAGAGGTCAAAACACGCACAAAGCAAACGTGATAACAAAAGAATGTGGAATGCAAAAAAACGGGTCTCCTCAATCTCTCCTTTTCCACCTTCCCCCACCCACTATCCTTGCCCCTATTCCCCCTCTCCTACTACCTCCTTCACCCTAGGACCCCTTCCCCTTGCCCCTTCCCCCTCCTTCCCCCTAACCACCCTTACCCCTCATCCCCTTCACTCCTTCCCACCCCCTCACCCACCTCCGCCCATCCTGGACAACAGGAGGCTCCCACGCCCCTCTGCCCGCCCACCCACCCGCCTGCCTGCCTGCCTGCTTAGCCGCCCGCCCGCCCGCCCGCCTGCGCGCCCGCACTAAAACTTGCCGCAAAATTCCCCAACTTCGAAATAAAAGCGAGACGAAAATTCAAGAGGGAGGGATCGTTAGGAGAGTAGAGAACCAGTACGCTCGCTGCGGGGAACCACCTCCTCCTCCACCATCGGCGTGTTATCACGACTGCAACGCGAGAGAGAGAGAGAGAGAGAGAGAGAGAGAGAGAGAGAAAGAGAAAGAGAAAGAGAAAGAGAAAGAGAAAGAGAAAGAGAAAGAGAAAGAGAAAGAGAAAGGGAGAAAGGGAGAAAGGGAGAAAGAGAGAAAGAGACAGACTGAGACAGAGTGAGCGCTCAGAACCGCAAGAAATTCGGGTTCACACCAGTGTCATTCGGTTGGTCGCATCCCTCTCGTTTCCCTTCCTCCGTCGCCGTGGTTTTCATGAGACCTCTTTCGTCAAGGACAAAGACAACCGTAGGAAAATAAACAATTCTGGCCTTCGCGGGAGGGAGGAGGGAGGAGGGAGGAGGGAGGAGGGAGGAGGGAGGAGAGAGGGAGAGGCAGGCGGCGCGTCACGATACCTCGTTCGCAGTGCCGTTATGACGTCCGCGGGTAGACGCAGTCGGAACCGCTACAAGGATATCCTGCAGGGATATTCGATCTTAAAAGAATGCACTGGCCTTCAGGGTAGGGTGATTCAACTGTATGTAATGCTGTTTTTGTTTCTTTGCAAAACGAAGGCAAAACGTTAAATGATTTTCTCCCCAAACAATAGGGTTGCTTTGGTGACATTTGCCTCATTTTTTTATTTGACTGTGGTCGCAGGAACAAAAAAAAAAGTTTTCTGAGACCCTTACGCCGTCTTAATCCCAAATACAACCCCACTACCAAGCTACCTCCAACCCCAACTCCCCATTCCCTAACCCCGAAATCCAACTTCAACCTCAGCCCCGGCCTTAACCACAACCTCTAACCTCCAACCTTCTTACAAACCTAACCCCCATTAACTCAACATCCAAAAAAACCTATTCCCAACCTCGTGCCTTCAACCTCCTCAAACTTCTCCTTCAGCCTCAACGCTACACCCAAACTTCCAACCTGCACCTCACTCTCAACCTCATTTCCAACCCCACCTCCCCAATCTGTAACCTTGCCCTCCACCCCAACGGCCAACCTTCGACCTCCAACCCCACCCCACCCCGACCACCGACCTCGGAGGCCTTGAAAGGACGATGCCTGTTAGCCTGTGTAGTAACCCCCCCTCCCCCCCCCGCTCCCCCACCTTCTCTCAGCCTATGCTAAACACGTGTCGACCACTTCTGATCCCTTGTAATCTAAGAAAACGGGGAAGATGTAACTAAAGGGAAATGGAGGACAGGAGGAGGACAGGAGGAGGAGGAGGAGGAGGAGGAGGAGGAGGAGGAGGGATAGGTGGTGGTGGTGGTGGTGGAGAAGGATTATTGATAATGGTGGTGGTGGTGCTGGTGATAGTGATGATGATGGTGGTGGTAGTGATGATGATGACGATGAAGGTGGTGGTGGTGATGACGATGATGATGGTGGTGGTGGTGATGATGATGACGATGATGGTGGTGGTGGTGGTGGTGGTGGTGATGATGACGATGGTGGTGGTGGTGATGATAAGGATTATAATGATAATGATAATGATGAAGATGATGATAATTATAATGATAATTAGTTGTAGTAGTAAGAAGAGGAGGAGGAGGAGGAGCAGCTGGCGGAGGGGGGGGCAGGAGGAGAAGGGCAAGGCGAGAAAGAACATGTGCAAAGGAAGAGAAAGCAACAAGAGAGGAATATGCATATAAAATGAATAAAGAGGAAGTAAGGGCAGCAAGATGAGGAGAAGAGCAAGAAGACCAACAACAAATCAGATGAAGACGCAGCCCCAGCAGGCGAAGCGTGAAGAACCGAGAGAAGACAAGAGTGAAATCGACTCCGAGAACACAGACTTCAGCCGTGATTCATCTGAACGTCGTGTTGCTCAGCTTCTCAGCTTCCACCATGTGTGGCGAGTATGCGCTGCTTTCTCTCGCACTCCCTCTCTCCATCTCTCCTTCCCTCCCTCGTGCCTCTTCGCCTCGCCACAATTACAACGTCTTCTGGGTTGTAACCGATGAGACACTGGACTTTAGTACAACCATAACAGCTGCGACAACCAAAGCAAGAGAGATAGTAGTAGCAACTGTTGTAATTATGGTATAGAAAAATAACGACCCCTGTATTTCGCTGCAACTATTACCCAAGCCAAAAACAAATGGACCAAAAACACAAACAAAACAATAAATTCTCAAAAAGTGCAATAAAAAAAAACATGGAAGATATAAACAGATGTAAATTCATTCCGCTAAACATCCCAATTGCCAACAAAATATGTAACCACAAGATTCCAATGACTAACGGGCGGTTCTAAGACGAAGCAAAAATCCTTCACATTCCTTTGGTCAAACCCCAAGTTCCTTTCGCTCTTGGGTCAACGAATTGGCCGGTGCCGAGATATCCATACTTGTAGTTATTATCAAAGATCTTTCTTCCTTCGGTCCCTTCCGATGTAAGTTCAGTTAAATGCGGTTTTAATTACACAGGATCAAACAAGTAAGAAAGGTACTGCTTCGTGTATTTTAAGTATTGTTATATTCTTAGAACAAGGTACTGAAGAATACGACCAATATAAACGTATTGAAACAGAACGGCAAACACTTCAGAACCATTCACCTTCAATTGTTTACAAAGACTACCACACCGCGATATCAATAAATCTCCACTTCACAAATCTTCGCACACCTTTTCTTCTTGCATTTCGTTCTATTTGCACGATGGCCTTCTTACGCGTAGAATGTTGCAGGATTCCAGGAGAACAAAGCTGAATTGCAAGGCAACCTCACCCTCCTCTTCTCCATCGCCGTCCCTCCCTACTCAACCTTCTTCCCTATCCTTTCATCTCCCCTCCTCCACGCTTCCCTAAACCAAACCTCCCCATCACCTCATGTCTAAGCCTTTACTCTCCCCCTCCTCACCCCTCACCCATCTCCTCATGTCTAACTCTTTATTCTCCCCCTCCTCACCCCCAACCATCCACTCATGTCTAAACCTTTACTCTCCCCCTCCTCACCCCTCACCCATCTCCTCATGTCTAACTCTTTATTCTCCCCCTCCCCACCCTCAACAATCCCCTCATGTCTAACCCTTTATTCCCCCCCCTCCTCACCCCCAACCATCCCCTCCTTTTCGCACCCCCTCCCCTCCACGCGCACCAAAAGATCGAGCCACGATACTCTGTAGTGCCACCCGACACTCTCTACAAAGCCTTGGTATCCGACCCCAAGTGTAGTTCAACTGCCCCATCCCCAGTCCCACACCATTCCTCGTCCATTTTTCCTATCTTACCCTATCTTTTTTTTTCTTCGTCCCCTTCCCTATTCCCTCTCCCCATTTCTCATCCTTCTAGCACGTCCTTCAACTTTCCCTTATCTTCTCCTTCTCTTCCTTTTCCTTTTTCTTTTCTTCTTCCTCTTCCATCTTATTTTCCCTTCCCATCTTTTCATATCTTGACGAAAACTAAAGACTAACTCTACAAGATGGTGATAATGGCGACATTTCTATCCACCCTCGCGTGTTGACACTTTGCCTAAGATAAATCAACGTCCTGCAAACAGGATCGGAAGAACAGGATGGAAAAGGGGTACGTCTGATGGCGCGAATAAGACGACTCGGACGAATAGGATCAATAGGAGGAGGAAGGCGGTCGGATAGGAAGGACTGGACGAACAGAACGGATTGTGGCGGTAGGAAGAATAGGTAATGGGAAGTATGATATGAATAGGAGATGCAGGATGGTGAGGCGGGTTAGGGGCAGTTGCATGTACAATAGGATAAGAAGGATGGGGCGAGCAAGAACAAAAGAATGGATGGTAAAGATAGGACGAATAAGTCAATTCGGGGCAGGAGAGGATGGCAGACGAAGAGGTGATAAGAGAGGTGAGTCTTCCGTTATCAACAGTGTGTGTCACACGTGTTTGCCGAGAAACAAACAGCCTTCAGTCTAGTCTGACGCAAGACTGCACTCGAGCGCATTCCTGCAGGCGAGCAAGCAGCGGCGCATTCTTGTAGGTATGAGGACGAGAACGCGCGCACTGCTGAACTAGATACTGTCTGCGCGGTGCAGGAGCATAATTAGTTTCAGTCCCTGATAAATGATAATGGTTAATTACACCAAGTGCAAAACAATCATTAAAATAAATACAGAGGAATAGCAATAATAGTAATAAATACACCAGCAAGAAAGTCGTAATACATATATTTCTCGCCAACTACTCTTACAGTAAGCTATCAAGCGAAATTACTTTTGACAAAGGCCTCTGACACACAGCCACACCTACGCACACAGCCACACCTACGCACACAGACACACACACGCACACGCACACGCACGCACACGCACACACACACAAATATATATACAAACTTTTGTACTTGCGACGAGAGATGAAACTCAAGTCTTCGGAGAGAACGGATAAATCTGACTAATTTTGATACAAGGTGCTTGATAAGACATCATCATCCGATATCAAAATAATAGAACACACACATGTTTACAAGCACAAAGCACAAGCACAATATCTGGCAAGGGGGGGGGGGGGAAGCATTCGGTGATATATTGGGAAAACAAATGAAGAGGATATGGGTGACTGCGGGCGTAGCTTCCTGGAATCTTCTGAGCGGAGCTGTTCTTCAAACTCTCGGACATCACGGACAATGCCATGTTTTAGATGTAACTCTAGATTTCTGATCTGGGGGACTATGACATTTAGCTGTTCAAAAATCATCC
>BOPN01000863.1:180939-183439 GCA_017312705.2 Penaeus japonicus | reverse complement strand
CACCACCACCACTACCACTATAACGCTAACTTCTCCCTTGATCACCAGCAAAGTCACAACACAGCACCACACTTGAATGGCGACACACACTACATCCGGCTACTCTCGCTCCTCACGCTACCACGCGTTCCACCGTTCCGCACTCGCTATATTTCCAGCTTAACTTTTACCTTTGCACTGGAGCACTCGCAGCCAGAACACCGCCGCTCGCTGGATTATCAGCGAATATCTCAGTCTCCACTGGACTAAGAGCACTTTACTATCTGCGGGCCGCCCCACTGTATCATTCTTTCAATTTTGGCAAATCATGACTGGCTCATCACGGCGGCCACTGCCATCCGTGTTATAACGGCCGCGCCAGGTCCGGGTGATACACACAAATACCACAAAACAGGTGAGGATCGGGCTGCGCAGCAATGATACAGCGGTGATACAGGCTTTGGAGGAGGAGGAGGAAAGGAGGGATGGGTAGAGGCGATGCGGAGGCAGCCGTGTGCACCCCACGGAAGCCAGCGTGACACTGCAGGAGCGAGTCCGACCGACCCTCGGACCCAGGCCCGGGATCGCAACGGGGAGCGAAGTCGTGGAGCGGAGACCACGGGGTGGGGGAGACGGTCCCCACCAACCACGCAAGAGGCGGAGGGGGAAGAGCGGGACGGAGGGAGGGAGGGACGGAGGGAGGGAGGGAGGGAGGGAGGGAGGGAGGGAGGGAGGGAGGGAGGGAGGGAGGGAGGGAGGGAGGGAGGGTGCCAGGCAGGAGAGCCCTACCACCTCTGGGATTCTTCCTCCCCTTCCCTCCCTCCCCTTCCCTCCCTCCCCTGTTCGATCCCCTCCACTTTCCTGCTCCTTGTGCTGTTGCTTCACACAAAAGAGGGGCGGGAGAAGCATCAGTGTCATTTCTCTTTCCAGATTCCCGTAATTGTGTCACGCGGGTGGGCGTGGTGGTGGGATGAGGCAAAGCGGCTAGGGAATCGGCTGAGAGGGACAGTATCATGTGTCGTCCTTTCGTGATCTGCCACGACCTGCCACGCCTCCACTAACACCTCAAAAGACCCTCCTCAACTACTTGTCTTGGCCTGTCCATTTGAAATTGAAACGGCATCTCTCGGCCAGACCACAAATCGCTTCGCTTGCCCGCTCTCGTTCAGAGGCTCCAGTTATCGCTCTGGCACCGCTTCCATATCTTGCCCCTTGCAGCCGCCAAAGAACCACAAGAACAACGTAACGACAACAAGAAGAGGCCTCAGCAAGGTCGTCTGTCACCAGGCAGGATCGATAAAGACAAACCTGACCGAGGTTAAAGATTTATTCGTAATTCCATGCCATCACTAAGCAAAGGTGCCACACAAAGGGAGAGTGCCTTCCCAAAGCCACTAAGGTAAAAGCACGCCCCCTCCAAGACAAAAAAAAAAAAAAAAAAAAAAAGCTAAAAGGGGAAAGGGGGTTCCAGCTCCCCAACAAAGGCGATGATGACGACAAGAAGTGCCTGCCTGCCTGCCTGCCTGCCTGCCTGCCTGCCCGCCGCTCTGCAGCTCAACAGCATAAATAATGAGGCCAGTGAATTATTCAGGCACAACCTGGATAACTTGCTGTCTGATACACACCTCGAGTTGTCGCTCCAGTTACACGAGAGACGCTGGCGACTTGCCCGAAAGCAGACTTTAAAATATACCACATAATGAGAGTGAAATTAAAGTACATAAAAAGAAAGAAAGGAGGGATAAGAAACGGGACATCCAGAATACCATGCTACATAAGGAAACACAAAAGCATTGACCCAACAGACAAACAAGAAGCCAATCCGGACCGCACGGGAACAACCCGACGAAGGCCTTCCGTAGGCTACTGCATTTACGTTCGGATCATGGAGACCAGTAGCGACGCCCTGGGACGGCCGACGCACCTCCGCTAATGAGGGTCAACCTCAAGAGAACCCTCTCCTCCCTCTCCTTCCTTCCCATACTCCCCTATTCCCTCCTGCCCTTACCCACCACCAGCCCACCCCCAGCCCACCGCCCACCGCCGGCGTGTCCTCGTGTCTCCCGACTTGGCCTCCCTGATGCAATCAACGTCCTCCCCGATTTAGCTGGCCCGCCGATTTAAACGCGCTCCTGATCTAATTTGGCCTCCCCCCCTTCACCTCACAACCCCCTCTTTCTCTCACTTACTCCCCGCCATTCCCCCCTCTTTCATCTGCCTCCCTTCTTGCCCTCCCTCGAACTCCCATCGCCATTATTAACTACCCTAACAGTACACCCCTTCCCCTCTCTATACCTCCAACCCCCCTCCCTCTCCTAAAACATAATTTCGGAAAATTTGACGCATCGTATCCCATATCACTTTACCTTTCTATGGATTTCCTTTAAAGCCCCTTCCCTCCCTTACTTCCCTTCCCTTCCCTTCCCTTCCCTTCCCTTCCCTTCCCTTCCCTTCCCTTCCCTTCCCTTCCCTTCCCTTCCCTTCCCTTCCCTTCCCTCCTCTCCCATCCCTAAACATCACC
>BOPN01000863.1:164121-165744 GCA_017312705.2 Penaeus japonicus | reverse complement strand
AGGCGGAGGAAGAGGAGGAGGAGGAGAAGAAAAGATGGAAGAAAAGAGAGAGAGAGAGAGAGAGAGAGAGAGAGAGAGAGAGAGAGAGAGAGAGAGAGAGAGAGAGAGAGGGAGGGAGGCAGGGAGGGGGCGAGGAGAGGGAAGACGGGACAGGAAAAGGAAAAGGGAAGTAATAATAATAATGATGAAATTATATGATAACCTAAAGAATATACCCAACAGGATACCACAACCACTATCATAACTACTATATGATAAAGCTAGTCACAGCGCCAAAAAGGAGATAAATAGCAGAGCAACGACAACCCAACTTTTGTTACAAATCCTTTAGATGAACACAGGACTGACACCCAGGACACGCGCCTATCCCCACATAAGGCTTCAGGGAAGAGAAGTAAAAACAAAAAAAAAAAGTACCTCCCAAAAGTTAACTAAATTCGGTGGATCAATAACTTCCCCACAAACTTTCTTTTACCCTCTTCCTTTCTTTCATTTTTTTTTCTTTTTTTTCTCTCTCTTCTTTTCTTTCTATTCCATTTTTTCCCTTTCTCTCCGTCTCTCCTTCTTTCCTCCCCTCTCCCTCCCTTTCGTTTTTTTTTCTCTCTCCCTCTCCCTCTGTCCCTTTCTCCTCTCTTCCTCTATCCCTTCCTCCTCCTCTCTTTCCCTCTCCCTCCCTCTTTCTCTCTTTCCCTCTCCCTTTTCCTCTCCCTCCTTCCCACCACTAAAGCCAAACCGTTGCTCACAGGGTGATGGAAGCTTGCGAAACTCGAGCCCATCTGTGAAACTTTGATGGTAATGCCTGGAAAAGGACACTTTTGACTTTTTTCCAACGGCCTTTTTTTCTTCTGCTCGGAGATTTACTACCTAAAATTGGGTTCGGCGTTCTGTGCTGTCCTTCAAGCATTGGCTCTGCGACTTGAAACTATATGACAATTCTCTTTCCAAAGGCGTGTTCTCTCTAGTTTTTTTTTTTTTTTTTTTTTTTTAGTTCTTTTTTTTCCTCCATAATTCTTGGAAGACATTGAAGAGAAAGAGGAAAAAATAAAACAAATTATCGACCAACCTAGAATCACCACCTTCACCTTGGCATCCCAACCGAAGAGCAGTTACACTCTTCTACTGTTACTGGTGAGAGGATGAGAGGAGCAAAAATCCATAGATGGAAATTGAGTGATGTGATGGCGGGGAGGAAGGGGGGGGCGTAGAAAAGGGATGGGGGAATGGGAGGGGAAAGGAGAGGGAAAGCTACAGGAAGAGGGAAAAGTAGGGAAGCCGGGTAGTAAACATGAATAAAGCACAATACTTCAGTTTCATATGCCTGCGCAACTAGCAATAAAATCCTGTAAAGGCATTCGTTGTTAAATTCCACTAGGCAGACCAATTGCAACGGGACATTATCCCCTTCATTACACTATTACATTTCTTCGTACCCAATTACCAAAAGTTTCAAAACTTAAACGGCCCATTCAGGGGTTACTTACCAAAGAAAATTAAATCCAACGCCAGTTGTTCCACGCTGAAATACCTCTGAACAGAAATGCCAGTCATCGTTCAGGGCAATTAACTACACGTTCATTCAACTAAAGTTGACTCTCGGCGGCTATTTCGACAGATAAAAAGTAC
>BOPN01000863.1:151621-156621 GCA_017312705.2 Penaeus japonicus | reverse complement strand
ACACCAGTCATTCCGAGACACCACTCGTAAGGCCTGTTACACCACAACTATCCACACCCTACCCTACCACCTCTATTTCTGTCTGTCTGTCTGTCTGTCTGTCTGTCCCTCTGTCTGTCTGCCTGTCTGTCTGTCTGTCTGTCTGTCTGTCTGTCTGTCTGTCTATCTGTTTGTCTCTCGTTTTAATCATCCCCATATGTCATCCGCAAGGGGCTACTTTATAGCTCCTTCGGCCTATATAGGCCTATGGTCTTAGGCCTACACATGACCATCGCTAAAAATGAAAACACACCGACAACAAAAAAACGTAGAACTCCTTGCAAGTGTTCCACCTACATCCCATAGTATCAAAATTATAGGTCACCTCTCAAGTTTTTGTGACAAATTTACTTTCTACAGAGTCCTCCGACGTCCCCCCCCCCTCCTTACACTCACCCTTCTTGCATCGCCACTCCCCACCCGTGTTACGTTCACCCACATCCACGCTGGGGAAGAGCTCCACGCAAAAGACATGCGAAATTTTCCAATGACTGAGCAAGTAGTCCACCATTATTCCTGCCGCGTCCCCCTCCGCCATCCCCCCACCCCCCTCCCCAGCACACCCCTTCAGCTACTATCATCATCACGCGCCTGAAGAACCCCCGCTCCCCCTCCCCCTCCCCCTCCCCTACCCACTCAGATCCCTTTTCTAAGACACGTAATCTGAACACATAATGAATACATCTTGCAATCTGTAGCATTGATTGCGTTCGATGGTGCCGTCCTCTCTCCTCCCCTCTTTCCATTCTTAATATATTTCCTTCTTTACCTCCTTCCTTTCCTTATTTCCTCCCTCCTTCCTTCCTTCCTTCCCTCCTTCCTCCCTCCTTCTCATCCACCCTAGCGCCCCCTACCTCATATTTCAATACGACCCCAGTTCACCCCTTCCCACTCACCTCCCCCTACCTACCTACCTACCTCCGCTACGAGCCAATGCCCAGCAGCCGAGCTTTCACACCGCTCTCCTCCTCCCTCTTCTTTTTCTTCTTCTCTCCCTCCGCACCAATGCCATCATCATCACCATCATCATCACGATGACTGATCAGCTGTCTGTGCAGAGGTATCCTACTAACATCCTGTCGTCGTTGTTATTGTCGTCGTGGCCGCCGTTGTCATGCCACCCCCCCCCCCCCACCCCAAACACACACACTTCCTCCCCTCTCACTCACCTACACCCCCTACCTCTGCTATGCATTTCTCATACATAGACAAGATTGCAGGACGATCTCTGACCTCTTGGAGCGTTGCGAATCTCGGTTCTTTTTTTTCTTTCCCTTCCTCTCCTTGCGTATCTCCCTCAGTCTACCCAGCCGTCCCTTTCCCTTTCCCCTCCATTTTTCACTCACTCACTCACTCTCTCACTAACTCTTAGTCTCTTAATCACTCATTCACTTCTCTCTATTTATCTCTCTCTCTCTCTCTCTCTCTCTCTCTCTCTCTCTCTCTCTCTCTCTCTCGCTGTATGTGTGTGTATGTATGTGTATATGTAAATTAATATGTATGTATGTGGGAGGTGTGTGTGTGTGTGTGTGTGTGTGTGTGTGTGTGTGTGTGTGTGTGTGTGTGTGTGTGTGTGTGTGTGTGTGTGTGTGTGTGTGTGTGTGTGCGCGTGTGTGTGTGTGTGTGTGTGTGTGTGTGTGTGTGTGTGTGTGTGTGTGTGTGTGTGTGTGTGTGTGTGTGTGTGTGTGTGTGTGTGTGTGTGTGTGTGTGTGTGTGTGTGCGTGTATGTGTGTGTGTGTGTGTGTGTGTGTGTGTGTATGCGTGTGTGTGTGCGTGTGTGTGTGTGTGTGTGTGTGTGTGTGTGTGTGTGTGTGTGTGTGTGTGTGTGTGTGTGTGTGTGTGTGTGTGTGTGTGTGTGTGTGTGTGTGTGTGTGTGTGTGTGTATGTATGTATATGTGTATATGTATATATATATATATATATATATATATATATATATATATATATATATATATATATGTGTATATATATATATATATATATATATATATAAATCCACAGACACAATGATTCCTTCATTATGTGCATCATAACCGATTCCTTAGGAAAAAGGCAACGCAGGTGGAATCATTATCAATGAAGAGTTAAAAAAGAGGAGTCGTTTACGTCCCTGATTTGCCTCGGTGACTAACAAGTGACATCACTCACTTATGATCTCATGACTGGAAAAAAGGTCACTTAACGTGTTTCGTTCTTCAGCTAGTTAGTTACATACTCATAAAATAAGACAAAGAGACTTTCAACCTCGCCTCTTTCCACTATCTCAATCCTATCCGTTCTGTCACTGAACTTGGCCGGAACGTTATCGGGGCCTCCACTCGCTACCCCTTTATTCTCCGCCTATCCCCTCCTCTTCTCCTCCTGCCAGGGTTGGTGCGCGCGCGTCGGGATCTCACATCTCCCCACTCGTTGTTATTACCTGTTTGATACTTATAGCCGACATAACCAGTAGTAAGGCGATCCGCGGCTTACCTGAACATATCCCGCCACACAACGCCTCGCATAAATCATTTACTGAAAAGAGAGTAGACAGCATTAGGAGACTGGCGAGCGGAGGAGTAGGAGGAGTAGGAGGAGTAGGAGGAGGAGGAGGAGGAGGGGGAGGAGGAGGAGGAGGAGGAGGAGGAGGAGGAGGAGGAGGAGGAGGGGGAGGAGGAGGGAGGAGGGAGGAGGGAGGAGGGAGGGAGGAGGAGGAGCGGTGGTGATGGTGGTGGTGGCGGTGTGGCAGGCTGGAGTGACTGTCACCTGGATCTCACGGTTACAGTGCACTTGTTTACAAGGGAAATTTTCGTCGGGTTTGAGTCTCATTCTCATTCTTTTTTTAGCGGTTCAAGTCGTACTGGTGAGATCAGTCACCGATAGAATAGACCTGTTGCAAAAGCTTCATTATGATTATCTCCATCCTAAAGGTTATTACGCTGGTCATATTAATGTTCAAACCAATGACGATCATTATCGTGGCTTTGTTATCTGCAAACAAAACGCGAATTGGTGACTCAGGCAATAATTACCCCTATTGACACCGATGCCGCCATCAAGAATGAGATAAATACTTCTCTGTCACCGGGAGCGTCGTCTGCAAGAAGATCCCGCAAATCTCGCTCCAACTTCCCCCATCGCCGGGTCCTGTCCAAGCTCATGCCGTCCCTTACTTCGCATTCCTTAATACAAAAACACTTAAAAATCATAACACACGCATTTGTCACTTTCATGGCGTCGGGGATTATCGAGGCCCACGAAAGGTGCGGCGAGAGGTCTCCGCGTCCGTACGTCAAAGCGTTGAAGTTGCATGTGCATTCATGACGATGTGATCCTTCAACAAAATGCAAGCTATTATAATTAATATCATCATCTACAAAAAGGGGTTCACTATGCCCCAACTAGTATTAATTAACTTCCTTGTGCAATCTTTTCCATCGGTAATATTCAGCCAAAAACGCGCTCGTGCTTGTCTCGGTGTCCGTATTTCGTGGCCTTGCCATCGTGAACTTCCAACTTCCGTCAGCCTTCCAAGTCCAACCAAAAGTGAGAAGACAAACGGCCTGAATCGATCAGCGTCGCTGAGAGAGAGCTTTTACGATCTTACACCTTCCCCCGCGTGGTGAGGCGTGTGGGGTGCGGGGTGTGGCCCTGTGCGTGGGCGGCAGGAGCCATGGCACGGAGCTCTCCACTTCCCTTCTACCGTCAGACGGACTCCCTCCCAAGAACCCGTACAGAGCGGGTAAAATAAACATTTAACGGTACAAAAATGACAAACGCCACAACATGAGCTTTACGGAAGATCCATTTACATCTATGAAGTCTCTTAGCAGCCGCCGCCATCCCGTCCTCCCGGGCAGCCAAGATTCCGCGTGTGGTTTCCAAGAGCCATCATCATCACCCTCGCGCCAACAACCCCCCACCGCGGCCCTGCTACGCTCCATCCTCCTAAATACTGTCTCAATCCCCTGCCTCAACTTTCCTGCAAGCTTGGCGTATCGAACACGGAGATAAGAGCTCCCAGGAGCGCCGGCGAGGGGACTCGAGTTCGCTCCAAACTCGTTTCTCTCTCTCTTCTCTGGCTGGTCTTCATTGCACTGCGCCGGAGAGTCCGCAGCGCAACAATGGGGCTGTTCTTTGGGTTTCTGTTTGTTCCGATTTACGGGTGTGTCCAGAATAATAGAAACTGAAGAGAAATAAAGTGTGTCGACCTCTGACAAGATTTAAATGATCTCTAGTCATTTGTTGTTGCCTCTGACAGTTCAAACCATAGTTTAACAATGCCCATTACACAAACATTTTTCTTTCAGAAAAAAACAGAAATCGGTAATTTTTCCCGAGCGTAATGCAAATCAGAAAACAGGATGGTGTAGGCTCATCCGCTGTCTAAAACCGAGATTCTCGTACTCTTATCTGACTCTAAGACCAGACTCGGAGCCTGGTATTTTTCAAGGGCAATTAATATCTCTATTCTTTGATCGACCCGGTTTGTACAATATTACTATGCAGTTAACTGGGAGCGCTTTGAATCCAGAATAGACGCAAGAAGTCCAATGGAAGAGTACTTGCAGTAACCGAAACAGGATGCTGGGCGGCCGAAGGTGGCTGAGTCCGACTGGTGGAACCTGGGCTCCAGCTACCAGGCTTATCAGTCTCTAAAATCGGGCAAGGCTTTATCATTGTTCCGCAATTCAGAGATAAGGATCACTACCTCCACATACAAAAGGTTCCTTGCCGTGCACAGGTATGTCTTGATAAAAGCTGATTACCATTCTACTGCAGATGCTTTCTCCTTTTCAGGATATTATCTCTCTCAGTTCTTGCATTCTTCTTTTATTACTGTTGCAAGATCTCCAGCAACAGAAGTCACTTTGAACTAGCACCTCGAAAGTTCTTTAAGAGGCACTGCGTAATGTTTTTATCAGTGTCGAGATTTTTCTTTTAACTCCAGCTAGCTGCCTTGAAACTGAAGTTGCTCACTA
>BOPN01000863.1:116621-129121 GCA_017312705.2 Penaeus japonicus | reverse complement strand
GGAGGCAGCAGAGTGAAAGTGGAGTTGGTACACTTGCAAAGGTAGCTCAGCATATGTTCTTAGGATGCATGCATAATGTAAGGAGAAGATGCTTTCCTCTTGTGTTTGCATCTCATTTGTACAAAGACTTGATCATTTGAAATTTTGCCTTAAGTGGCTTTTAATTTCTTTTTAGATTTCATAGTCTGTCTAATACCCTATCTTTAGAACATATGGGAATGATTTTATCTTGCTTATACATTAATATTTCATTTGCTTTAACATGTGGTAATTCAATTTTCATGCCATGATTATTTCAGGTATGATGCCTCCTTCACCAAATAAATCAAAAAGTGTTCACAAATCATCGGGAAAGCTCTTCCGCCATAAGGACAAAGAGCGATCTGGTAGTAGTGGAAGCAGCAGTGGGAGTAGTGGCAACAATGGGAGTAGTAGCAGCAGCAGCAGTACCAGTAGCAGCAGCAGCAGTAGCAGCTGCAACAACAGCAGCGGCAAACGGGATGATCCAATGGACCTTAAGGACTGCCCGTTGACTTTGCCGGTGGTTGGTGCCTTGGACCATGCCAGGTCATTACCGCGTTACACAGCCTGTAAGTATATTCGCGTCTTTTACTAAAATACAACTTTAGCTATAAAGGATATTCTAAACTTTTCCAATTTCTAAAAGCATTTTTTTGCAGTGTTGGTTACTTTAAATATATAAATGGAAGTGAAGATGCTGTTGCATGGTAAATATTATATATTTTGCAGATTTGCTTTGGGATTTTCTTGATTTCTTGATTTTATTTTGAAGATGAGTTCAGGTTTTATACAGTTTCAACTCTGTATTCACACTGTTTTTCCACTTTTTACCATTGCGTTATTTTTAAGGTTACCTTAAGTTAGAGGATTAACCTAGAAGAGGTTCACGAGATGAGGTAAGGAAAAACGTCTTCATATATGTATGTGATGCCCACAAGAAATTGGTCCCCAGAAGCCATATCATGTGGGCACTTTAACAGAGGGGTAAAAGCATGGCTGGGTAGATAATAAGCTGAATGAGATGAATTTTGGGCATTACATGACTCTATTTGAGTGGGGTGAATCAGACCCAAAATTTCATCGTTAGAGGAATAAGGTTTTGGAAAGAAGCCTGGTGTAGGGATCAACTTTCTTAAAAACAAGCTTGATTAAGATTTTAATATTAGAGATTTAGATGTTTTTCCGGAAATAAGTAAAGCATATTTCATCATAATAGGAGAATGGTTGATTGATTAACATAGTAATTCAACCCTTTCCCAACCCTAACCCTACCTTAATCTATCCTATCTTATTCTGTTTTAGCCAAACCTAACCTAACCCTAATTCTAACCTAATTCAACTTAATCCAACCCTACCCCACTTTACTTAACCCCACCCAACCCAACCCAAACCCAACACTACCCAATCCCACCCAACCCTACCCAATCTCACCCAACCCTACCCAATCCCACCCAACCCAAACCCAACCCTACCCAATCCTATCCAACCCAAATTCAACCCTACCCAATCCCACCCAACCCAAATTCAACCCTACTCAATCCCACCCAAACCAAACTCAACCATACCCAATCCCACCCAACCCAAACTCATCCATAACCATTCCCACCCAACCCAAACTCAACCCTACCCAATCCCACCCAACCCAAACTCAACCCTACCCTATCCCACCCAACCCAAATTCAACCCTACCCAATCCAACCCAATCCCCCAACCCAAACTCAACCCAACCCAATCCCACCCAACCCAAACTCAACCCTACCCAATCCCACCCAACCCAACCCAAACCCAAGCAAGTTCAAGCAAACCCCCAAACCCATCCCCTGTTATCTCCATGCTTCTGCTTTTTAATGGAATGAGTACTAATATGTTTTATGGTCTCTGGGACTGTATATATTTCTCTAAGTACTTCTAATTTTATGCCTTTTTATATGTATACACCTGTTGTATGTTTTTTTATATGTATATAACTAAAATAGGTATTGATTCCAAATGGTGTTTGTTGCTCTGTTGGGTTGCATGCGAGGTACTTGTCTTTTTCGTCCTCATGATTAACTGCTTTTGTCTGATTTAAGCTTCACAACAAGCAAAATTACTTGATCTACAGATCTAACTTTAAGGCTGCAGAGATAATATGCTTTTTATTTATTGAAATCTTTGATTCTACCTGTTTGTTCGGGCACTGGTAACCCCCCCCAGTGCTAAGAGGTGGCTTCGTATCCTCCTCAGTGGTGAATGCGGAAGGGGTTTCTATGGAGGAGCTTGACGGCCTCCAGCTTGAGCTAGAGTTGCTGCTGTCATCCGTCCTCGTGCGGCAGAATGGCCTGAGCAATCAGCTGAATATCATCCACCAGCTGGAGAAGGGAAAATATGTACCCAAGACTGTAAGTATGAGGAGGGTAGTTTGGTAGATGCTTTAGATATGGGGAGAATTTGTGAATTATGTATTCTTTAGAGAGAAAAGATTATGCTAACTAAATGATGTATGCCATAATGTCATGCAGGGAATGAACATGATAAGAGAAAAGAGAATGTTTTTGTAGCCAGCATCAGCATTTTTAAGCAAAAGTTTTTGTGGCCAGTGTCAAGTTTTATATGTAAAACATCAACTATGGGATTAATTGAACATAACTTTGTGCCACTCTTCAGTGTATCTTACTATAGCCCACATTCTCTCAGCATATTGTGTTGAACCAACTCGTTCTTTTCAAAGCCTGTGTCCCCGGGAAAGAAGATGAAACGTGATGACCCTGACAGACCATCCAAAAAGATGAAGGACTCCAGTGGCAAGTCGAGAGATGTCCTAGCTTCCCCTGGCCCTCCGCCGGGTGTCAAGCCGGCTAAGGTGAATAAAGTCAGTCTCATCTTATTTTTTTGAATTTTGTGTGGAGTATATACAATAATTTTATTTTTTTCTGTGAAAATATGACATCTCTTGAAAGAAATAATGTCTAATATTGGATGAATGTGATTAATATATAGATTAGTTTTTATATGAAATTGTGATGTTGTGTGATAGAAATATGAAAAATATTTGACTTTCTTTAAATGTGATAATGATTTTTGACTTTATATACCACATATTTTTTGCTTGGTTGTTTTTTATAACATGTATGTTTTTTTCTGTTAATTGATTTTAGACCTGAAATTTATTATCATTATATTTTGTTGCTGTCTTTTTATGTTTAAGCTTTTTGTTATGGTCTTTGTTTATTTTTTAAACTTTCAGGTTAAGTGTTCCGTACAGAAATATGAACCAGTGTTCGATGTGCCTGACCTTGGGCCGCCAGAGCAACCCAAACCTCCACCTCCCAAAAATGACATCACCAATCGCTTTTGGGCAACTGTTGAGCAGTATTGCCAAGAAATCACAGTTGATGATATTAAGGTGAGTCCTAGGCTACTATGAGTGAAGATAACACTCTAATTCTATAATACTTGAATTCAAAAAAGATAGGTTTTTAGAATAGCTTGGCTAGTACCATGAGAGAATGTAAGTATTTACCAGAGGTGTGATAAAATGAATACATATTTAGGTTGAGGCTGAGACTTGGAATCATTAAAATGGCTTAATTATCAAACAGATGCTTGAAGATCTAATCAACAATCCAAATGACGACAGTGACTACTACAAAACACCTCCCCTAGGAAGGCACTACACTTTACGCTGGGCTCAGGAGGACTTGCAAGTAAGTAGTTTCATGGTGATGACTACATCGTTGTATTTAATTTTTTAAAATACTAGTGGTGCTGTTGTTAAAATGTGAAAACAGAGATGAATTATTTGGATAATGAACAATGATTTGTTAAAGATAGTCTTTAATATATGCATAACTACTTGACCTAAGTAATTTGCATGCTGGTGTGCTAAAGCTGTTTTGTGAATGTTGCCTCACATTTTGAATCCCATCTTTTTTCATAAGGATGAACAAAAGGAAGGCGTAAAACTTGCTGAAGGGAAGAAGAAAAATGTTAAGACAGATTCAAGCAGCTCAGATATGTCTGATAAGCTTTTAAAGGAAGTAGATATGAATGGGTGAGTTTGGAGGATCGTATTATATTGGTTAGTTTCTCATATTTATTATCAGCAGTGTGAAAGATTTAGAGAAACTTGCTTTATTCATAATATTTGGATTCTTTTCTTTTATTATTTTTTCCATTGATTTTGCCAACCTTATATCCATATTTTTTCAATACTCTTTTTTTGTGATTTTGTTGTTGTTGGAAGCAGGCAGGGTTTAGTTAAGTCAGTAAGTTGTAGAATATATTTGCTCCACTTCAAACATTTGTTTTATATGTTACATCAGTCTAATAGATAACAGGTATAGAAGATATTTTGTGTTAAATAGGTATTATGAGACACAATATATATATATATATTCTAAATATTTTCAAATGATAATATTTCTTTTTAGGGTTGAATTAATGTTTTAGAAATGTATATTTAAATTTTATATTCTAATCCATTTATGAAAATTAATCTTTCTGCAGGTGTAATGATGATGTAGCACCTTTTGGCCCCTTAACTCAAAGACTAATTTCTGGTTTAGTAGAAGAGAATGTTTTAGTGTCTGATATAGAAAATAAAGGTATGTATTCACTATATATGTCTTTAGCTCTGTAAGATTAATTGAAGGCTTCTCTCATGATTATGGCATTGACAAATATGAATATGGAATATCATTTTGGTTTGGTCTATTTTTTAAACTTTATGTAGGGTCATTGTATTTATATTTTGATAAAGGGTACATGCTTTACAGCTGTAGATGGTCTGGGCATAAGTCGACCAGGCATGATAAGGTCACTAGGGCTTGCAAGCGCTTCCAGCTTGGAGAAACGCATTAAGAAAGAACTTCAGGAACAAGGGGTCTTGGAGGCAGATTATGGAAATGAAGTAAGAAATTTTTATTGTAGGCAGATGAAAATTTTAAAAAGTTTCTATGAAATATTGTGCTTTTCTTGTGTGCCAATAGTGGCTGGTATATCTTATCATATTCTTCATTGTTATTGTTGTAGTATTAGAAATTGTATAGTCTTACTTATCCTTTCCCTGTGTCCAAGGATGACGATGATGAAATACTATCAGAGTTGAGGAGGTGTCAGGCAGAGCTCCGTGCAGTATCAGCCCATAATGCACAGCAGTTAAGTCGTCTGCTGACCTTAGCCAGGGAATCCTTAGTTCGCCATGACTTAAAAAAGAAACTACGAGATGCAGATCAAAAGGTATGGTGATTTTGTAACACAGGAAAGATCCTTTTTCTTTAGCTTAATTTGCATTTATAATTAGTTTTCAAAATAATTGTTTTTTGATTTTATTCAATATGTACATGTACATTTTGTTTTCCTTTTACAACAGGTTTTAGAGGCATACCGAACAATAGCAGCTGCACGTCAGAAGAAGAAGACCCCTTCCAAGAAAGATAAGGACATTGCATGGAAAGCCATCAAAGATCGAGAAGTAATTGTTCGTCAGCTTGATTTAGCATCGAATAACAACTGCTAGTTGTATCCCAAGAAGTGTATGATAACAAATGAGAAAACAAAAATGTCTGTTAAAAACTTAGAAGCCTTATAAAATACTGTACTCATGGGAATGTATTCAGAGATAATAACAGTACTGTTCTCATATCTTAAAAAAAAAGAAAGTCTGATTAATGTACTTACAGTAAGGTTCATTAATCACTCTGGAAGTTCATTGACTGAAACAGTTATTATCTTTTAATACATAGCTACTAAGATTTAGAAAGGAGGTGGACAGGAATAGAAGATACAAAAGCTTTGATAATCTGACAATCTTTTTTTTTTTTCTTCTAAACATTGTCGTGAATTTATTTATATCACAGTTTCAATGCTTTTTGTGCAAACTAAGTTATTTCAACTCCTCCAACCTATTTTTATTATTATTATTTTTTTTTATAACTAAATTTTTACAAAATAACTTATGCAGGGAAATGCAACATTATAAGAATATTATTAGTAATGTATCAAGGGGGTTATTTATTTATTTGTAAGTATTCATAATTTTGTAATATTTAGGATGATCTTGATAATAAGGTCTTTGTATATGGCAAGGTATTTGGATCTGAATACGATTTATGTTATATATATATATTTTTTTTTTATGAAGAGTAATGACAACTCCAAATAATGCTAAGTTTTTGAACTTCATGTTACTTGAAACAATCAGGTGGTATTTAGGTTTTGTGCAACTGAATGTGCATATTTTTTGTATATTCAGGTTTTCTTAGTATTTATGGATCTATAGCCCACTTTTAAGGAGGAGGAGGGTGGAAATAGTCATTGAGATTGATTACAATTCCATACTTTCACAGGTATTAATATATTTTGTATAAAATATTTGCAATATTTGGAATATTTCAGGGGTTTCCATAGAACAAGCAGTGATTATTTGTCTGATATATTTTGAGAACCATATCTTTTTTTTAAAATTTCTTGTAATCTGTTAAAAAAGAGAGAAAAAAAAAGAAGTGAACCAAAGAATTCTAAATCTGTCGTAATTACTAGATACTCCTCTTTTTTTCTTCAGAGATATCTTTTAGACTTATTCTAGTATAATTTGCATTATAGATTTGCAAATAACATATGAAATGTATCTGAAGCTGCTGTTTTTTGCAGTGTAAGGATGACTGACAGGAATCATGTTTTATGATGAATATTAAACATTTACAGTACTATATTGTCTTTTATTTTCAAAATACAAAAACTACATTTCAAAAGGAAAATAAAGTTAACCAAACACAGGCAAATTCTGAAGGTCACCTGTGCTTGAGATCTGAGTACTAAATACCAATAATTTACAGTAACATGTCTTAACTATCTAGACTTAATGTGCTCTGTATACAGTTTAAATCTGTAGCAAAGAGAAGAAACATCATAATTTATTTTTGTATATCAGAATAGCACCTCAAGTTTCTCATTATAGTTTTGGATACTTTTAACTACAACACACACTTAAATAATGACAAATAAGAAATAGATAAATATTATCAATGGCACTTGAAATATTAACTGATCAAATCATATGCTTATTAAATTTCCTGTTCATTTATGCACATCAATATCTAGTATTCCCTTTCTATATTAAATACTTTTGAATATGAAGTCAATGTTTCCCTCAAACTTTAATAAAGCATCACATTTCTAACTGTATAAATTGACTCATTGTCAGAACCAGCAATAAGGGTTGGCCCCTCAACATCCAGTGAGTTGATTGGTAAGGGTGACTGTGGAATTATACACGTGGTGTCGATGGCTCCCCGGGCAACATCACTGCTCAGCCAAACTGTGATGCTTGCTCCTGTTGATGACAATATATCTTTCAGTTGAAGTTTAAAATGTAAATATATTGGGAAAGAACAATATTGACCTGATAATGACTTGTCACTATCAAATATTAAATGATTGAAGTGGCTCTTAAAAGAAGAAGAAGAAGAAGAAGAAGAAGAAGATATATATATATATATATATATATATATATATATGTATATAAATATTTTTAAGAAAGTACATGTTGAACCCCTAAAAGAATGAGTGTTCTATATTGACGCATGCTCAGGTAAGGACAGGGCAAACTGAATCTAATTACCAGTAGATACTGGAAAATGATCTTATGTTTTTATGACATATCAAATTTTGATTGGTAGTTTGCAAAAACATAACTTATTTTTCATGTGAATTGTGTTAGAGTAGATCAAACTGATTGTTTATTGTGTTGATGCCATATCTGTATGAGTTTATTGTGCCAGCCATTCAATTGATTTAGGCCTAATAATTCGAACGCCCCGGCATTGGGACATTCAAGGCTGGAATGCCCCCGTCGTAAGTGGGTTAATCTGTATATAGTATGACAAATTAAAATATTATTTTAGCTTAACCCATTGGTTATGGTTTTAATTAAATATCCGCTTCTACGACTGACTCTGCCTTTGCAGCAAATCATGCCATCTGCTGCTAATGGGTTAAAAACACACCCAGACTCACTCTCACTCTCTCTCAAAAGGGGCATAGCTTACCTGATGGTTCACGAGATCCCTTGAAAGACACAGGCGTTGGTTGTGCAGAGGCAGAAGCATCCCAGTGCAAAATTTGACCATCTAAACCACATGTAAATAAATGATCTGGTGCTGCTGGGTGGAACCGCACTTCGGTAACTGAAAAATGAGAAAGAGCTGAATAAGAAGCAACTGAAATATATATTAAATCCTATATCATGAATCTCCCGTATAGTTCTTATAAAGTCTAAATTCCCTTTTTCTCTAATGCAGAACACTAACTTGGTCCATTATGTGCAGAAATAAGAGTGACGGGCTGAGCTATATTCCTCATGTCCCAGATGGCCATAGCTCCATCTTCTCCTCCTGCTGCCACAAGGTGCTGTTGAGTTGGGTGTCCTGCAAGGTGACATACTGCAATCTGGAAATAAATCAGTAAGAAGTCAAATAGAGGGAGAGCTTTATGGGGGGAGGAGAAAGAGAGAGAGAGAAAGAGAGAACCACTATGAAAGAAACTCAATGGATATGCTCACAAGCAGTGAAAGTCTACATACCAAATGGAAAAAAGAAAGAAAGAAAATTAAGTAGACAGAGAAAAATTTAAGGGAATAAGTGCTAACTTTCTCTAATAATTTACAGGAATGATTAAGAATCCTGTGAATTTAATGCAATATGCCTTAACTATACAAATATACCTAACTCTCTATCAGGCTCTGGTCCTGATAGAGAGGAAAGTGAGAGAGAGGAGAGGAGAGGAGGGTGAGAGAGAGGAGAGGAGGGTGAGAGAGAGGGAGGGGGAGAGATAGATGAGAGAGAGAGAGAGAGAGAGAGAGAGAGAGAGAGAGAGAGAGAGAGAGAGAGAGGGAGAGAGAGAGAGAGAGAGAGAGAGAAGGGAGGGGCGAGATGGGATGCAAAGAGAAAGAAAGAAGGAGAAAGAGGAAAAGAAAGAAAGATAGAGAACGAAAGGGAGAGAGAGATGGGAGGGAAAGAGAGAGAAAGAAAGTGAAAGAGACAGAGACAGAGAGAGAGAGAGAGAGAGAGAGGCAGAGAGGTGGGGGAAAGAGAGTTGAGATTGGAAGTAGAAGAGGGAGAAAAGGGGTAGCTGACTGGGTAAGAGATCAAAGAGAGAGAAGAAGGGATGGAGGTAAAGGGAGAGGGGAAGGGTAGAAAGACGGGTAAGAGTTACAGGAGTGATGAGTGAAAGCAAGAGAGAGATAGGGAAAGGAGAAAGAGGAGTGAAATAAAAGAAGAAAGAGAAACAGGGAAATCAAGAGGGAAAATATTCCTTGCATTTTCATAAACCTGTAACTGGATATCAAGGAAACTGTAAATTACCCTCCATAAGATCTAACCTGATCTGGGCTGAGAAGAGTTGCTCTGGCTGGCTGCTGGGCACGCAAATCCCATAACTTGAGGTGGCCCTGCATGTTGGCTGTGACTACCTCACTGGCACGGACATACACTACAGCATACATGCTGCAGCCACCCACACTCTCTGAAAGTTAAAGCATAAAGTTCACATTAACCAAATGCCGATGGGTGTCATGTATATGTGACACGGCAAAAAGTGAGTAGTGCCAGATGTTAGACCAGTGTGTGACATTTCTGAAAATGTACCAGTGGATGGCGAGTGATAAGTGGGACTGTTCTAAACCAAATAAAAATCAAAATAAGGTGATTTTATGATTTTAAACAATCATTTATTGACACTATATGTTTACACACAAAGTTTGTAATTCCACCTTTGCCATGTGCTGCCATTGCAACAGCGGGCAGCAGGTAAAATAAACAGGTAAAAGTAGAAATGTTATGTGAAGTCACATGCGCTTGCCGTCACTGCATGGGACGACATGATGACGTTTTGTCTTGCGAGTCCTGTATCACCATTTAATTAAAATCATGTGTGACCAACACCACAGGATGTAACGCCATTTCATTGACCTGATTGGTCTACTTTTTCCATGTTGTTTGATATGATGTTGCTATCAGTCACCTGCTGGGAAATTGGGGAAAACCTCGGGTATATAAAGAAGTCACATCACACAGCACTCTACATGGCTCCGAAGAGGCAGCGCCAAGTGCTCCTCCTACCCTCCTCCTGTTTGGATGTTGATGAGCCACAGTCACCAAAATCAGGGTTACACTGCAGACCTACCTCCTCTGCCTCATGAAGACTGATGTCCCCTGACTCCTCCACTGATGTAGAGAGTAACAGGGATGAATACCTTCCTCGAAGGGCAGAGGAGGACAGTGATAATAATCCAAGCTTGGAGGACGAGCTGGACTATGTCAGCAAGGTGAACACAACCCTCGACATTGATGAGACCTTGTCAACCTTCACCACCAAAGTGTGGCAGAGGAACGAACCTAGGACCCAGAATTTCTTTTGGTGAAAAGAGATGTCCCAAAAAATGTTTGTGTTTGCTGGTTCTCCTAGGGTCAAGGCCAACCTGGATGCAACCAGCAGCCCCCTGGAGATCTTCTAGTGTTTTTTCATGGACAATCTCCTTCAACACATCATCAGCGAGACCAATAGGCAAGTTCATAATTTTTCACTCTTCTTGTCTCTAATATTATTACAATTTGTGTACATATCAGTTGTATGTTGAATTTGTAATTGTGGTTACTGATGTTTGTTTTTTGTCTGCTTCTAGGTATGCAGGTATCTCTCCCTGTCTTCATGAGAAAGTGGACTCCCATGTCCAAGGAAGAGCTCATGGCATACTATGGTCTGCACGTGACGATGGGGTTGCACAAACTTCTCTGATACCGGGATATCTGGTCCCATCACCCAGTGTGGTGAATAGCCTGAGGAGTTAGGCTTACATGTTTGAAATATCCCAGCCTTTCAACCATTGGAGCCAACAGGTTAAGACCTTGGTTCCTGAGAAAGACATTGCCATAGATGAGCCTTTGTGGAAGTTCCACGAGAGACTGAGGTTTGTCGCTTTCAATAAAGAAAAGCAGGTTAGATTTGGTTTGAAGGTATATAAACTGTTGGCCAGCACTGGCCCATCCAGCGGATACACTTTGTTTCCGGATCTATACAGGCCAGGATAAAAGCACTGTGCTGGCCTCAATGAAGGCCCATGACCTTACTGGTGTGATGTGGACTATAGGATCAGCAACACAGGGTTGCTTGCTCTAAAGTGGAGGGACCAAAACATCGTTACGATGCTCTCCACCATCCACACTGCTCAGGTCATGTAGGGAGGGAAGCCCTGTGTTGTTGCCGACTACAATGTCGCCATGAAAGGCGTTGACATTGGGAAACAATTCTCTGCCTTATATTCCACCCCTCGGAAGTCAAGCACATCGCTCTGCAGTCTAACTTTCTCTCTCATTGACTCTCTCCCCTTCTTTTCTTTTATATATGTTTTTTTTTAAATCACATTCTTTATTATATTTATGTATATGTTATATTATCATTTCATGAACTTACAATATGGGTAGAAGTTGTATTTGTGGAAGAAAAAGCTATCATGTATTTTGTGTATATGTTTGTCTTTAGCTCATGATATTGTGGTAATGGTATTCCACATAATACAAGATTATACATAAATAAAGAGTATGAATTCTGGACTCAGAGCTAGAAGCATTATATAATTGATAAAGCTTGTATTGTACCTCAATACAAGGATGACTAAATGTCATCCTTCATTCAAATCATGCATTACAGAAAAAAAAGGAATAAAAAACGTAGAAAATCAGGATCATATTCCATCTAATAGGCTATGTGTGTTGTGTCACAGTCCCTGGCTTTATGTCCCAGGCAATATGATGGAGTCCCTGAATAGAGGGTTGCCAGCTCTTGACAGACCCGTTGGCATTGGGATAAACGATTCGTGCTGGTTGACCTCCTATCACATGGTTGGAAAACATCCCCGGACCCGGGTGATGTCCTAGCGCCCATTTCTAGGGGTGCCACCATGCCGTGCAGTATAACTCTTCACAGTGGGATAAGAAAGTACTGTGTACAAGCTCTGTGCCAGCGATAGGGCAGGAGCTGGTTACACCCTCGCCTTCCAGATCTACATTGGCCAGGATTGTGGCGATCTTCCTGTTAGTATGAAAGTTGTGGTGGACTTGATGGAAGTCGCAGACATGCTGGGGAAAGGGTATGAGTTGCACCTTGATAAATGGGACAGCTCACCTGCCCATTTTCACTACCTCCAGGACCATGCCAACAGTGC
Source organism: Penaeus japonicus (assembly GCA_017312705.2). NCBI lineage: Eukaryota > Metazoa > Arthropoda > Malacostraca > Decapoda > Penaeidae > Penaeus > Penaeus japonicus. Next base: position 116,898 of record BOPN01000863.1, on the reverse strand, counting down.
GGTGGGAACTGTCCGGATGAACTGAAAGTTCATGCCCAGGGACACGAGGTCAAGGTCTGCGTCAGCGATGACTACTGGAGCACAAAGACAGGCATGCTTTGTCTGGCCTGGTGGGACAAGAAGATTGTCACCATGTGAGCAAGATGGTCACTGCTAACAAGAAGTCACTCATAGCAAACCTTGAGTAGTGATGGACTACAATGTCGGGATGAAGGGTGTAGACCCGAGTGACCAGTTGGCTCAGTACTACCCTACAACTCGCAGATCCATCAAGTGG
>BOPN01000863.1:98464-107695 GCA_017312705.2 Penaeus japonicus | reverse complement strand
TCCTGGACAGTGAAGCATCAAGGACATGGCAAGAAGGAATCCGGATAAACAACTGCCAGTTTGTTTATATTGCCAAGTGGCCTTTGGAGTGCATATATTAGTAAATAGTTGTTTTTTTCTTTTTTACAATAAAGAAAATATATCACCAAACTTCATACAACTTCTTCCATAAATTTGTGATAGTGATGTTACACCGAGTGCAAAGCATATTTTCCTCCTTTTAACCCATTGACGACAGGTGACATGATATCACATCAAGTGGTGGCAGCGTCAGCCGCTGGGGACGATATATTTTGTTGTGGCTATCCTCCTGGCCGGCGCGCCAGGTGATTGGGCATATAGTGCTTGGCTGCAGCCAGTGTGGGTGAATAGCCCGAGGCATTAGGCTTATGCGTTTGAAATATCCCAGCATTTCGACCATTTGGATCCAAAATAGCCCTGTCATTAACCCATTCACGCTGGGGCTATTCCGGCTCTAAATGGTCGTCGGAATGCCGGGGTTTTCGAACGCATAAGCCTAACGGTTCGGGATTCTCGGGCGCACTAGCCGCGAGCCTGGGTTGTCCGCTCGCTCACCCTGAGTGCCAGCCTTGACCAAATATCTTGTCACCGATGTCTGACTAAAAAAACCATGAAACATGTCAGCACGTCATCTGGCGTGAATGGGTTATTGGGTTAAGGAGACTGAAAGCCTAAACTACAGGAATTATTTGTCTAAACTTTCTCATAGCCATACCAGTACCCCTACAGCTTTCAAAAGATGAATCACAAAAAAGTGGAGATTTTCAGTGCTCTAATGTACAAATGAGCAGGAGTTGGGTGGAAGAGGAGGTTGTAGGGTGAAGCGCGAGTCTTCCTTGTTCCACCATACCTACTGAATGATAGCCCTGCATCAATTACAGTGGCCCATTTACAAGATATAGAGGCTGTATAGGATGTGTTATTTACACCCTGAACCTTTGGTACTAGTTTTGAATGGTATTTGTTTTAGTTTAGAATGGAAGGTATCTAGAATACACTCTTGTTGGTTGCTGACCAGGGCAATGTAAATGGTGGTCTTATCTGAGTTTCCCTTGTTAAGACTGCCGAGTCGTCATTGGATTAAAACTGTTATCTGTAAACCTTTTTTTTTTTTTTTTTTTTTGACATTATATCTACATAGGAGTGGTTTGTTATTAGATAAACATCAAATTGAATCATTAACCCATTCCCGACGGGGGAATTCTAGCCTTGAATGTCCAAATGCCGGGGCGTTCGAATTATTAGGCCTAAATCAATTGAATGGCTGGCACAATACTGTGCCGCCCGGCAACTGGGCTTTTGAATGCGCGGTACACATGCTGTACCACCCGTCCTGTGTGGGTTAATAACCCATTTCAGACGGGGGATAGATTTGCTTGTTCAGTCTCCACGATGGGTTTTATTTCAGAGCGAGGCAGCTTGAATCATCATAATTTGAATCTTCCCACTCTCTTTTAGTCACTCATTATAAAACTAGAGCCATATTTGTGTTTTATTTAGACATATATGCCATATGACAGGCTCTATCAAGGCTACAGTTGACTAAAATTGTAGTATATGATCTACATCAGCTCATTATTTTCTTTATACAAAGTATGTTAGAAGTATTGCTGTTTTATGGGAGGGCAAAAAGCAACTTTATTTTTTTGTATTTTTGTGCTGTCATGAATGAATATGAAACATATAACCACCTACAATTAAGATAACATAAAGAGGTAGGGAAGAGAAAGGAAACCTGTGCTTATGATGGTGAGTGCCATAGTAAAAGGCATCCATATTGGCACAGGAGCACATTTTAGATACTGGGTATGGTTTGAGTCAGCTTCATCGTCTCGTTCTGCCTGCACATCCTTCAACTGCGGTACTTTAGAGTAAGAGGTCATCAACTTGCTGTGTGCCATCGCTCTCTAAAGATAGTGCTTGCTAGAGACCGTAGATGGGTGCCATTTAAGGCTCTCTCTCTTACTGGTGCTAGAACAACATGGTGCCATCTAGGATTTGGAAGTTAGGTTTGCTCAATATTATGGTAATTATAGTAATTATGACTGCAATTGCCATCATTACTCACTCTGCCATAGCACAATAGAAATAAGCAGTAGTCCAAAATCCCCAAACGTCATATATGTCATGATGTCCGTCATCAGGCTAAAGCTCCTGTGTCATGTATGTCATGACACCCATCCGCGAAATAGGTTAAAGGAATCAAAAGTGCTTGCTCAAGTTAAAGCAGGAAAATCTTTCCCTTGAGGATTAGAAAGTTGAAGTCACATTTTTTATTTGGACAGTGTAAATTTCCCTAGAATTATATATTGTGAGTCTTTGAGAATCGTGCCAGTGGTAGATTAACCCTCTCTGTTGGGTGGTACACTACGGTGCCACTCATTCAAGGGCCTGGTGGCACCATATGGTGCCAGTCATTTAATTGATTTAGGCCTAAGCGTTTGAAAGCCCCGGCATTGTAACATGCAAAGGCTTCAAGATGCCCCGTCGTGAGTGGGTTAAGTAGTTTAAATGCCATGTTCAAAAACACATGCTAAATATAGTTATGCATTCTTTTCCAGGTGAGGATTGTGTGCACAAGTGGCGTCCTCACCCATATCTTCAGGGGTGATGAAGGGCACTCAGATTTTGTGGATAAGAGGGAAGCCTCTCATTGATGGATGATTTAGGGCTCAAGGAGAAGAATGAGACAACCAAATCCATTAGCATCTTCACTGGAGAGGGAAATGTTGCTTTGAACGCACTGTGTCACGACTGACACAGATGATGACTAAAAGTTATTAGCAGAAATACTATTCTGAAATGCGGTGAACCTAAAATCAAGTTGAATACCTCCTTTTAAGTACATAGTAATTAATATAAAGAGGATAAAGGTTTTATATATATATATATATATATAAATATATATAGATTATATTTTTTAGTCGAAACAATTATATAGTGCATCCTTACAATTTACATAGGTTATGTATTAACATGCTGCGATGAAATGAAAAACAAAAGGTAATGATTACCCTGGATGTATTTCATTAGTGAACTATTAATATTAAGTCTTAAAGTTCTTAAAATACTTCCTCTCCATATTATTTTGAAAAGCTCTTATTCTTATTTAAGTGTTTTATAAATTGATAAAATCTATTTGACACATTTGAAAATTGCCAAAACCTGTTTTGTTCTACATTAGCCATTTAAAGTTCTAAGTTAATTATATAAAAATATAAATTAGAACAACCAGTATCAAATCATTTGCTATATTTTTTAATGTATTTTATATTTCACATGAAAATTGTGCAATGGGAATAATTAAGCAAGCCTGTATGCATCAGCAGTTCTGCAGCTTTTTTGTTACCTATACCTTCTTGGTGGTCTTCCTAAAATCTGAGCATACAAAAGAAAATTCTTATATTTGCAAAGGTTGAGAAAATCACTTGCTCAAATACAAACAAATGACTATGCAACATAAAACATGCATTTCTTCCACATTTTAACATTTTTATTTAATACAAATGATTGATAATAGACAGGATCCTCTATTTTATAATAACAATATGGGGTTTGTGTGTAGAATCATATGTGATAATGAAAGCAAACCCTACATTTTGTACAAAAATTGTAAAGGTTTGTTTTACCATCTATAATTTCCTCTGTAATATAATTTCATTCTGGATGAGTATGTAAATATTGTAAAGGGTGTCATTGTAAATATTAAACACAAAAATAAACATAAAACATCATTCTCATTTCCTTTTTTTTGTTTTAGCCGTTTATTTAAAGAAAAAAGTTGAAATATTATTCACATTCTTGTTCAGAAAAAAAAAAAAAAAAAAAAAAAAAAAATTAAGAAGCTTAAAGGTCCTAGACTTTCCAACACTCTGAATTCTGTAGAGACCACTAATTAAAAAAAAAAAATGAATAATTAAAAAAAAAATTAAAAAAAGAAAAAAAAAAAAAAGTACCTTGTTCACTCACCTCAAAATAAAATGTCTTTCATAACAAAATTATCAATTGGCTGTAAATAGCTATTAAAAATAATCAACCATACAAATTATTATCATCATCAAACCATAAGTGCTGACTTAAATGTGAAATTCCTTATGTCTTACTAAGCTAATTTGCAACGGAAGTCTCAAAGTTGCAAGCAGTCAAAATAAATTCAGAATGGAATCTGGTAACCCCACTTTCATCTGGGCTATGAGCGTGTTTGGACCATGGCAAAAATCTTCAATGTTGCGAACGCTGGATTTGTTCCTTCAGCTGGAGAATGGAGGCGCGCTGTTCTGGGGGCAGCATCTTGATCTGATCATCCGACAGCTGCAATACTTGCATGATCAAGCTGGCCTGTAAATCAGCAAAGTGTTTCAGTAAAATCCTATCAATAATAAGATGTCATTTGAGTACTTTAAAGTTAACCTTTCAAGACAGGTCACATTTCAAAATGATTGGCCTGAGCTGGGCATCTTAAGACTGATGGTTTAATAAATTAGCCTATGTATGATACAGTAGAAATATGATACTAATTAGCATTTGGTATGACATTTGTTACACAACCAAGGGAATAACTAACTTGTATTTTGAAGAAGAAGAAAAAATAAGAAGGGTTAAGAACCTTTTCTTATCATAATTTTCTTTGAGGGATCATGGTTGCATTAAGTTTAAGGAGTACTGTTCACAGCCGTATAAAATAATATCCCAAAGTTAATTAATATCTGGCAGCAACATATCTAATTTCTAATGTGATCCCTGGAGATTCAAAGAATTACGTCCACTGCTTCCCTTAAATCAACCAACCTTCTCTTGATCCTGGCCGGCCAGACTGGGTGGCAGAGTGGGCGGCGCTCCTGTCGGTGGTGGTACTCCCCGAGGAGGTGGCTGGGATGGGGCACCAACTGGAGGTGGAGGATTACCTCCTGAAACACAGGGTATACCTTTTAACTAATGTAACCGACAAAGTTTATCTTAAATTAATGTAACTTCAAAACACAATCAAAAGTAGCAAATTGGTTTTTGCTTCTGCTCAGCATGAGATGTAGTTTGTAATTAATCAATTTATTTATTCATACATATGTGTGTATGTGTGTGTGTGTGTGTGTGTGCACATGTGTGAGAATATGTGAGTGTTTGTGTGTGTGTGTGTGTGTGTGTGTGTGTGTGTGTGTGTGTGTGTGTGTGTGTGTGTGTGTGTGTGTGTGTGTGTGTGTGTGTGAGTGTGAGTGTGAGTGTGAGTGTGAGTGTGAGTGTGAGTGTGAGTGTGCGTGTGCGTGTGCGTGTGCGTGTGCGTGTGCGTGTGCGTGTGCGTGTGCGTGTGCGTGTGCGTGTGTGTGTGCGCGTGCACTATGGCAGCAGTTAAGCAGGCAAGTAATGGCATAGAAACTTAGCAGATCAATGGCCAAATATACAACATACAATATACATACAACAAATAAAAGATAGCCTAATGATAACAAAGAATGGAGGAAATTGATTCCCATTGCGTACGGGTGTCAAGACATAAATGTCGGAACCGATTAGGCCTGAGAGACTGGTGTCAATGCGTACATGACGCAACATCCGGATCTACTCATAGTTGAAGCGCGCACACAGTCATAAAGTATTACATCTGTAACAGCGCTAGCTCTAGAGCTACAGGGTTCCAAAGTCAGCCTATACTCGCATTTTGTTATGTATTTATGGAAAAATATTGTTTGGGCCAGTCTGTGCTACCTGAAGGGCGGAGAAATCCCTTTCCCCATCCCTCTTATCTTTAGCTGGTGCCAGTAGTGTCGTAGACTCCGCCTTGCCAACCAGTTAGGTCGTTAAGCGCCTCGTTGGCAATGGGTTAATACAAAAAAAGAAATCTATACTTACCACTTCTGAAGTCCTTGTCTTGTTGGAAACCAGAACGAGATGACCGTGGATCCCTGGTGTCTGAGCTTGTGTTGCTGCGGTAGTGCGGTCTCTTTCCCTGTCACGGTCCCTGTCCACATCCCTCTCTGGGGTCTCTGGCCTCCTGTCCTCTTGGGTCTCCTCTCTGGTCCCTGCTGTCCCTTGGGTCTCGATATCCCCTGGAGTCACGATCCCTTTCCCTGTTATTTGTGATTGGTGTTTAGTTTGTTTTTATTATAGTTTTCTTACCTTGACATACAAATAAAACAGTCTGCCGAAATGAAAGAAATACAACTACAGAACCTAAATACAATCAAAATAAGCCACCACAAATACTTCAGTGATCACAACAAAAAACTCCTTACCTGCTATCTCTAGGATCTCCACGACTGAAATTCTCCCGAGGCTCACGACTTGGTGGTGGCTCCTAAACCTCACAATCACGCTGATCATTCCTCTGAATCCTACTTAGTTAAATTCATTTTCGCTGATCACGGCTAAATCTGTGAAGGAGAAGGGCCCTAAGATTGACAAAAAATCACTAAAATGTAGAACAGCACGTGGAAGCCAGTGCTTATTAGTGTTAATTGATAGTATACACTACTACTGACTAAATAAATTATTTGGAAAATCCCACTTGTAAAGACAAACAGATCGCTCATATTACCTTCCATGTTCCTGTGAAGGATACAACTTCCTCTACTTTGATTTCAATATTCCTATCCTTTGATCCATTCATACTGAGTGCGGTTCTATCACGTCATGGTAATATTTTGCTCCTTCCAGGTAATGTTCTAGCATGCCAAGATCTCTCCCTCAAAATGTAGATTTTACATCATTACATATGCACACAATTATAGGAATTTTCATTTGTATAGACACATTTTTATTCACTTGTGAAAATAATGTAAACATTTGTATATGAGAATAATGTAAACATTTATTCACTTGTGAAGATAATGTAAACATTTATTCACTTGTGAAGATAATGTAAACATTTATTCACTTGTGAAGACAATGTAAACATTGATTCGATTGTGAAACTAATGTAAACATTGATTCGCTTGTGAAACTAATGTAAACAAATACACAGACCTTGAAAAACGTTGAAGCTCATTGAGGTGCATCTGTCTTTCTATCTCCCTATACACAGGCATGTTGGGAGAGATCTCACATTTAGTCACTGCATGTGCTTGTTATCTATCTGCCAGGAGTAGTAACCATACAAACTATAAGCCCAAGCCTGAATGAGTTAATCAAAGATATTCCAGAACCAGTCTAACCCAATATAAGTGAATGAGTTTGAATATAGTAATAACAATGAAGAATAAAATTAAGATAACTTTTTACATAAGCATATACATACAGAAATATGAAAACAAACTTTCTGGCCAAGCTACTAGGGAAAATCAATGAAAAAAAAATAATAATAATAATAAAAAAAAATAAAAAAATAAAAAAATAAAGAATAAAATAAAATTAAATTAAAAACTTATCCATGCCATACACTAAAACTGGGTTGAGAGAAAAAAGGCTAATACTATTGTTGATGCTGTCTGTCCTAAGACTGTAAAACTATTCCCAAAACCAGCAGTTGTCAACTCATATAATACAGATTACACTTTCATCAACTTTAACCAGTTAACGATGGGGTCAATTTGGCTGTGCCTGGTCATCTCGCTGGGGTATTTCACAGCGTGTGGGCCTAGCTACTTGTAAAGTGAGACATGGACCAGCTACTACACACCTGGTCACCCATTGTGAAGGGGAGACAAAGCCATGACCAAACGTTCACATTACCCAGCAAGAAGACCAATAAAGCCATATATGTGCTATGTCACCTGGTGTTAACCTGTTAACAACAGGTGACAAGATATCACACCAAGTGGTGGCAGCGTCAGCCGCCAGGAACGAGATATTTTGTTGTGGCTATCCTCATGGCTGGCGAGGCTTGGGTGAATGGGTGTATAGCGCTTGGCAGCGGCTCAGTACAGGCAAATCGGGCGGTAGGCTTATGTGTTTGAAATATCCCGGCATCTCAACCATTTGGAGCTAAAATAGCCCCATCGTTAATGAGTTAAGGGATTAGGTGTCAAACATATAGTAAAAAGAAAGTGTCTTACATCTTTACAGGATACATGCTGATTACAAGGATCATCTTAGTATGAAAATTTTACCTGCAGAGGTTGAATACCATACCATAAATAATACCTTTCAACTCTATGGTAATACAAAACTATTTCCTAAATATCAAAGGCTGCTATCAATATAGCAAACAAGAAGAAATAACATATAACAGTGCAAAATAATAAAGATACAAATAATGAAACAGTGAAGTGGTCAAATAAAACATTGAAATAAATTGAAGCCTAGTATAGTACATGTCCAGCTCTCCTTACCTATTACTTCCTTCTGACTCCTTTGACTGTCGGCTTGAACATGAAAAAAATAAATAATTGTTACATGGATAACAGCCATGCTTATAACTTTTCTTGTGGTATAGCTTCTCTGTGTTATAGAAAAGTATTGCACGATTCTGCCATTGTGCTGTCAAAATAACTTTTTAACATTTTATATTGCAAAACTTGACAATCATATAGCAATTCATTGTAAAGTAAGGACATCCTAACAACTGTCTTCTTTGGGTTTAACCCTCTCTGGACGGGTGGTACACTACTGTACCGCTCATTCAAAGCCCGGGTGGCACAATGTGTGCCAGCCATTTAATTAATTTGGGCTTCTAAGCGCTCGAAAGCCCCGGCATTGTGACATTCAAGGCTGGAATGCCCCCGTCGTGAGTGGGTTAAACTAGTGTAACTGATTTAACATATGGAAGTGTGAATTGAAATGGATTTCACAAGATTAACAATCCCTTGAAATATATAACTATAAGAGAGAAAAACTATGTTATAAAAAGGAAGAAAAAGAATGAAAGAAAAGACTTAACTGATTTATCACATAACTGTTTTATAATAAAGGAGCCTCTTAACATTCTAAATTCAATAGTGTGCTTGAGATCACAGCATTTTAGTTATTTTCAGAACTAATTAGACAACTCTATCTATACATTGAGGCAGATATCCAACATCAGACAGACAGACTGCAATTTACAAGATACTCAGCTTTATCATAATCAATTCACTACATAGAAGAGTGTTTCTTGAGGGCAGAATTCTTAAAAACAAACACTCATTTTGACCATTACCTGTTATCAAAGTCATGATGTGGGCCTCCGTAGCCATCATGAGGAGGTGGGGGTCCTCCCATACCTGGAGGAGGCAGTCGCATATCTTGATCATTCCCTTGGGGTGGAGGTCCTCTGGGTGCCCCACCTAACTGGCGCATATC